>VWYP01029086.1:495833-597071 GCA_013400435.1 Pycnonotus jocosus
CGCCACCGCTACAGCCACCGCCAGCCACCGCCAGCCCCCGACGGAGCGGCCCCGCGCCCGGCCCGGCCCGGCCCGGCCCCGTGTATCCCCGGCCGCCTGCAGGAGCGCTGGGCTACCTGCGGGGTCCGTGTGCCTTTGTGCCTGGTGTGCAGGTTACGCGTGGGCCACCTGTGACCGCATCTTGGCGCGGGGGAACAAAGAGCGCCGTCCCGGGGCCGGGTTCCTGCGAGGGAAGGAGGGGCGGGGGCATCCAAGGAAACAAAAGGCTCCTGTCCCACCCGGCCCGTCGGGGAGCTGCCGGAGGGGGTCTCATCGCTTCATGTCCGAGGGTCGGCAGCGAGACTGTCCCAGCCCTTCTCTATGATACAAATGAGGCCTCGGTCGTGCTGGTCACGGCCGCGTGGTTTCCAGGACTCCTTTACGATTCCCTGAGAAAGGCAGAAGGAAATAAACGTGGACTTAGGGGAACACGCATAGTTTTTCCAGGTGAAGTGGTGCGGGGGAAGAGCCTGGCTGCACAGGGAGCTGCAGGGCCACCCCACCACCGCCAGCCTGGCCAAGCCTGCCCTGGAGCGAGGCTCACATCACCGGGTCCCTCGGGAAGGATGCTCGGAGACCAAGTCGGGCGTGCCTACGTTTTAATGCTGCGGTTGTCTCAGGGCAGATAAGATTATAACAAAAGAGAATGACAGCATGGTAAAGGGCAAGCATCAGGGACTATTAGACACAGAGGGAAGGGAGAGGAGCTGGCGGCAGTTCTGTCCCTATCCTGATGCAATTCTGTTTTCCAAGGTCGGTTCCTAATAGTGTTCATTTGATCCAGCTCGTTTCACAGGTCCAGTTTGAAGGTGTGGAAGAGGACGATGCCCACGTGAGGGAAAGGGAGAGGGAAGTACAGAGAGTGGGATCGGGTGGGAACCTTTGAACTCACGTTAACCCCATGATAAACCCTAACGGAGAACCACATCCTCAAACATACAATGTGATGAGGTCATTGCAAACACAAGGGTGTCCTTTGAGAAACTGAAGGCTTATCCACTGGCAACTAGGCTGAAATGTATCATCTCACAGAGGCCAAGTAATTAATCTTTGGGAAATAGAACATTTCTTCAGAGGGAATATCTGACATTTCAGTAGCTGGCTTTGCTGCATAACAGTGGGGGAAAATGCTGGGGTTTTTTCTTTTGTTTTGTTGGGGTTATTTTTTTTTAAATCCAAGTTCTAAAACAAATTCAATCCTGCCTTGGAGCTAGTGAAACACTTTACTGTAATAAAGTTCAAAAATTTTAGTGTGATTGTGCCAGAACATGTACAAGAAATTAAATATTATATATACTCCATCTGGGCTTTGTGGCATTGAAATATGATAATGAAATACAAAATCACACAGAGCAAAATGAGAAGGCACAGCCGAAACAATCACGTTTTACATTATTGAGATGAAATAACTATGATATTGCCAAACAAGGAAAGTCAAAATATGTCATGCTGGCTTTTTTTAAAGAGAAATTTGCATTCTAGGAGATCTCTCAGAATTGTTTCAAAGAAGTAATGAGCAGTTTTCTGAGGATAGCTCAGGCTGCTGTGTTAGGGTGAGAGTTTCAGAAGTAGTAAATGTTTCTTTTCAACATTCGTCATTCAAACAGTTGTGTCATCTGATGTCACAAGGGAATCGGGGGTTATTTCTGGCACGTACAAATGTGCTTTTGAAAATAGTAACCTCAGCCAAGATTTGAATTCATAAACAAGAGCCAGAGGCCCTCTGCAGCAACTGAATTGTTTGAGACTGCCTAGATCACCCAGCCACCCACCTTTTATTAATTCAGAAGCCTGGGTCAAGCCTTTGTCCTCCCTGCTGTGTTTCAATGGCAAGACAACTGCCACAGGATGTGCTTTCAGCTCTCCCCTCTCTCTTTGATGCTGTTTGGTCAGAGCAGATCGTCACCGCATTAACACTGCTCTGTGTGACCACGTTTGATAAGTAAGCTCAGGCTTCCAGGCACATTTTTTCCCCAGCTCCCTCAGCAACAGGCAGATGGATGGGTGCAGACAGATCTCTCCTGGCTCCTTGCAGGCAGGCGTGGGGTGTGACAGGGCTCACAGGGGGGTCAGCAGCCCTCTGCAGCAGGAGGCACTTGTGAGAAGATGTACAAAAGGCAGCAGCTGGTCTGCGGGAGGCTTTCACCTGTGCCACGCTGCTGTATTACACGGGCCCAAACAGGCTTTGGTTTCCTTCGCAGCAGCGTTAGGAAGTGTGCAATCAAACCCTCGCTGGAGCATCTCTACAGGCACCAGCGGCCTGGGGCTGACACTGACGTGCAGCGTTGCTCCACAGGATGAAGGAAATCAAGTGGCTCAGAGTCACCAGCTCGCTGTGCCTCAGGAGCTCCGGCTGAGGCACTTAATCAGGCAGGAGAGGGGGAAGGATGGACAACGAACTCCAAGCTGGACCTGGGGGAAGAAGTGTTGCAAACCAGAGTGGAGAGGGGAGCAGGAAGGGGGCTGCACCTGCCCCTGGAACCTGCACAATCCAGCCAGAGCCTGGTGTTTGAATGAAAGAGAAAAAGGGAAGGAAAAATTTGTAAACTATCCCTAAGGAATGTCCTGCATTTGATAAGAGTCCATGGACAGAGACGGTGACTCACAGAGAGTGGGACACAGAGCTGGGGGCTCAGAGCCCCCAGGCAGCAGTGAGGAAGGGAGAGGCTGGTCCAGAGTCCCTTCTAAGCAGTGCTCATGAATATCTGGTGGAGGAGCATCTGTAAAGGAGAAGGGTCTAGCGGCCTCCCCCGCTGCGGGGGAGAAAGCCTTTTGTGTAGATCAAAGGCACGGCAGTGCTCTGTTTTTCGTAGTCCCGGGCTGGAGAAACACCAGCCTGCTTTCTGCATCTCCAAATAGGACAGTTTGTTAAACACGATGCCTCTGAAATGTGCTAAGGCAGCTACATCGGTAGGATTTGTTATATGCAGTGCTGAAGACATTAAAATACATTCTGAGAGGATGCAAAGCAGGCTAGAGCACAGAGACTGGCTTCTGTTAGACTGTGTGTGGAGCAAGCCCCCGCAATGCTGATGGGGAGGATTTGGTTTTTCCCCAGGCAATGCTGAGTCTTCATTTTTCTCCCAGGTCAGCTGGAGCCTTGGAGAGGGCAGATAAAGCCAGTGGGTGACACTGCCCCCTGCTCTTCCCTGGGGGCCTGGCCACTTCTGTCATCTTGTCTGGGAGAGCCAAGTGTGGGAATACCCATGCGAGGTATGAGTGGGTATGTCCTGTTTGTGAGCCATGCATGGAGAGGCAAGAGAGAGAGCAGGCTGCTGTGAGGGGCCAGAGCTGGCAGTGAGCTGTGCTGCTTGCTCAGATACCCCTCTTGAGTCCCAGCAAGTGATGGTGGTCCCTGTCCAAAGGGCTGGAGGCTGGAGCCATCTCCAAGCAAGCCCTTTGCTTACACAGCACCTGATGGGTGCAGAACTACTTTATTTAGTTATGTTGCAAGGTGTTGGGTGGAAAGGACTTGGAGAGGACAATGTGTGCCTCTGAGCCCGGGGAACAGAGGCAGCAGGCTGGCATAGAGCTGGCAGCTGCCTGCAACTTTCAAACAGCCGAAATATGCCCTGTAGACGTCTCTGGTTTTTTATTGGCATCTCTCACAGCTCTGGCCACCTGTCCCTTGGTGTCCACCCCACACCCCTGGTGAGACCCCAGCTCTGCAGGTCCTGCAAGACAGCATGTCCTTTTTGGGCTAGGATCACTTCTCATGAGAGGAACTCTGCCCCGAGGTTGGGCTGGAGCATGAAGATGATGATGGGATGTTTTCCTTACCAGGAAAAAATACAAGCTGCTTTAAGGGCAAGGCAGCCTTTTCATCTTGGAAGGGTAGCACAGAGATCTGGTGCAGGGTCTGTGTCCCCAGGCTGCTCTTTGAGGGTGCTGCATTGTCAGATGGACAGGCTTTCAAGGGGAAAAAAAGCTGTTGTGAAAATTGTGTTTTCTGATCTGTGAAAAGTCGCAAGGCCTAGAAAGATGAAAAAGTTGGTTCTGTATTGGCACAAACTTTTTGCTCTTCTTTCAAGGAAATCTCAAGAACTTGTTTCTGGTCTAGGCATTTTGATTCAGGGCCTGCAAAGTGTTGCATTTGAATATCTGTCTTTTAAATAATTTTGTGTATACACAATTAAGCAGAAAAATTGTCATTGGAATACAAACTTTAAAAACAATATCTGCAGATTTTATCTGAAGCAGAATAAGATATACTCAAGGTCTTTGATGAAATAGCATTTCTAGGAGGGAAAAAACCCACCAAAACCCCCAAACAAACTATTGAAGTGAAAAAGCTACTCCTGGAGTGTCTTCTGAAAGAGCCAGAGGAAGTTTTGTGTGTACACAATGTCACTGAAAGGGGCTCCAAAGCTTGCACAAGATTCCTGCAAAAGCTTTGCTATCTCAGCAGGTTGGGCACAGACACCATCCCCTGTAAAAGAAGGTTATATTGGAACAGAGCAATATTTTTCCTTCTTTTTTGTGCCCCTCAGTGGCCTCTCACATGCCTTTGGCTTGCCACCCTTATTTTTCAGAATTCTGCAATGCTTTTTTGCTGTTACCCTATAGCTGCTTTTACCCCCAGCTGCTCAGATCAGCAACTGGGCTCCTCTGAGCATCCATAAGAGTCCTCTTTCCAGTGCTTTTGTGCTGTGCATTTGAGATTGTCTTGTTGTCCCTACAGTATGCTGAGATAGTTGCTGACTTCAATTTTCACCCTTTAGGTTGTCATTTTCTCACACTTGAAAATACTTCCTACAATTTCCTTTGAAAGATGTTACAGAAAATGTGCTGAGTGGTAGATTTATAAGCTATAAGATCAGGGAGGATGGTTAGATGATGTAGTCCAAGCTCTTCTACCCATCACAGCTTCTTGAGTTTCATAGCCATAGTGTACTTTCCAGAAGGGCAACCAGGGCTAGCTTTTACCCTAAAGCTGCATCTCACAATTTACCTTCCTGAATGCTGAAGGACTACAGTCAACACACTGTTTGACCCTGTGTCTCAACCCACAGGTCACCCTGCTTTCCCCCACACAGCCTTCCAGAAGGCATGTGGCTGGCAGGGGCAAAAGACATCCTGTTGAGCACATCCTACAAGCAGCATCTTGAAACCAACAGCAAGTCTACAGGGTGGGCGCAGCCTCCCTCTGGGCACAAAAACCTGCTACGACAGGCAATCAAGTGCCTTTCCCTTCCAGAAACGTGTTGTGATGTTTGATCAGCCTTGTGGGAATAAACATGCCTAATTTTGCACTGGAGTTTGCTTGGCATGCATCTCTGGTGACCAGAGGTTTCTGTACCCTGCACTGATGGCTTAAAGGACGAGGCACGTCTGGAAGCAAAGGGTGACATGCTCTCATCAACAGTGCTGGGCTTGTGGTGGTGAAGCAAATATGTGGAACTTTCGTGTTGGACAATGTATAATTTGAAACTGTTACACCTCAAAGTTTCTCCATGTGTTTTTTTCCTCATGGACATATTTTTCTCTTTTTTTTTTGACAGCAAGCATCTTCCTTTAACCCCAGGAGTAGCAGCTTTATGGCTTCTGTATCTAAAGGTCTTACATTCAGTTTTCACAGGGAGCTGCTTTGGAAGCATATGTATTTTACATCTCCTATTAATAGATGACGTACCAGAGGGTCATCTCCTGGATTAATATTCTGCATTTGCCTCAAGCCTCCCACCCTGGGTAATTTATCTCCCAAGCCCTCCTTAGTGCTCAGCAAATGCAAAGCAGCCTGATTTTCTGCAAGAAAAATGCACAAGCCATGTGTGGATATGAGGGAAGTGTGAATCTTGAATGGAGAGAGTTGGTTTTTGGGAGTTGACTGTTGAAGTGTGGCAATGTTAAGAGTCAGCAGATACCATCCCAGCAGGCTTTGTTGCCTGCTGGCAATCCCAGGTGCTGTGACAGTGACAGCAGTGCAGTGATTATACCTGGGGTTAGATTTCCACACGACTGCCATTTGTAAATGGTCCACGATTATACCTTGTGCTGTGGTTCTGCTCCCTCATGCTGGTGAGCAGTGAGGCAGGTGGGCAGTGGGCTGGGCTGGGCTGTGGGGGCTGCAGCTCCTGCCCCTGCCACATCCCTCATGTCCAGAGCCCTGCAGCCACCACTGCTACTGGTGTGGCTCCTCATCCACAGGCTCCTCACCCATAGCTGGAAATCACAATGGCTTTATCACCGGGATTGGGGCTGCTGCAAGGCAGGAAAAGGCATCTGCCCTCCTCTCTCCCTACAGGGAATGGCAGCAGGGAGGGATGTGAGCTGCACCCGGGGGGCCACTGCAGCCCCTCTGACATCTTTGGCACCTGCTGTGGCATTTCCTTGGGGAAAGAAAAGCTGATGGAGAGGTGCCCACAGGAGAAGAGCTGCCTGTGCTTTGTTTTGCAGGTAGAGGCAAAGATGAGTCAGATGACACAGGCAAGCTGCCTGTCCTGATACCTGAGAGGAGCCTGTCTTACACCCTAATGAGTGGCTCTCCCAGCCAAAAACAGGAGGGATGAAGCAGTGGGAAATGGGAAGAGGGTTGTGAAGACCAGTGTTGCAAAAGTGCCAGAACTAATGGGATAAAGTGAGATTTCCCCTAAAACTATGCACTATACTGGAGTCTGGTAATGCTCTTGCCCCCATCTGGAAGGCTGTGAATGTTTCTGAGGAGCTGCAACAATAGAAGCTGCGGAAGGAACATGTAGAAACAAGGACAGAGCTCCCTCCCAGCCCTGTTGTCTTTGATCTGAGCTGGAAAATTAGTGACTAAGCCTTGTTTGGAGCCTTTTCTTCCAAGGTCAGCTGTGCTGTCAGTTGCAGCCATCACATTCTCTCACTGCAGAGAGAATGCTGCCACGCCAATGAAACCAGGAGCAAGGAGCTTCTCTCCCTGCCTGGACACCCCCAGCTATTTGCTGCTGAGTGTTTCCAGCAGGGAGGGAAAGCTCAGGTGCCAGCTCAGTGGTGGTGTTTTCAAACCACCACAGAGGTAGGGAAGAGGCTGCCAGGCTGCCAGCAGTCACGTACCCAAGCTGCACCCCAGGCCAACCCCAGTGCTCCCCACACCAGTGCCCTGCACACCCAGCAGCCTGTGCCCTTCATCCTGGATACTCCCAGTGCCTTTTACACATTAAAGTAAGCTGATTTAGCTAAAATAACAAAATGCTGTGAGAAGGATGGGTAGGTAATCAACACCAGATGTTGGGGTAGGCAGTGCAGCAGTTTTCCACTGACAAATATGAGGCTGCATGAGCTTTTTCCTTCTGAATTTTGCTTCTAGTTGTTTGTTGCCTTTCTTTTCTCACCTTGTGTGCTGAGATTTGCTTAATGTGGCTTAATCTCTGATAGAATGTGAGATGCTTCTCCTTTGTGTTAATTGATTTTCACTGCCAAAGTTCCAGGTCAGAAGGGTGGGAGAAAGAAAGGAGATGTCTTCTCCCTTCTGGAAAAGGACATTATCTGGCTCTTTTTGTGAAGCAGGGAAGCAAGGTGCTGCTGGGGCCCCTCATGAGCCAGGTCTGGGGGCTGGCATGGCCCTGGTATGTACACAGAGTACAGATGGAATGTGTGTTTCCCACATCCCAGCAACAGCTAAGCAGCAATTTACTTTTCAAGATGCAAGGTAAAGACTTCAGGGCTTGTTGGTACAAGGCTGAGAACAAAAGATTGCAAGACTAAACCAAGTGCCACTGCCAAGCAGAGGTGTCTCAAGAAGGTGTCTCTCGTTTCCCAGGGTACTTTCCCAAAATGCATGCAGGACACCAGCCCAGGTCCTGATGACCAGCTCTCCAACAAGTGACCCCATTACAGCCTCCCTGTGATTCTGCATGGCCCCTTTCTGGAACAGCTCCCAGATCTACTAGTTTTCTTTTCATCTTTTTGTTAGAGAGTAAGTGTATCCCTGGGATCCCGACCAAGTGCATGCCTCATCTGTGAATCCCAGGGTGCTGGTGACTGAAGAGGGGGCTCTGTGCCTGCCGCTGGGGTTGACAAGCATGGAGGGAAACACCCATGTGCTCTAACCACAGCTCACCAGTCAGAGAAGCTGTGATGCCCAGGGTGTCCTCCCAAAGAGGGAGGAGGCAAAGCCCCTTGGCAGAGCCTCACAACAGGATTTCCCCCTGTGACCTCAAATGACTGCGTGCAGTGTTTATGGTGCTGCCCGCTGTTCTCTGCATGCACGACGAGGTCTGTGTAATTAATTTATACGAGATGCACAGCCAACCGTACTTGCACAGCGTACTACAGATTAATTTTAACATCAAAGAGCAGCTGTGAATGTTTCTTGGCATATATAGGCCACCTAGTTTAATATTTCAGCTGTTTCTGTAGTTAACTGCTTCAGCCCCTGGACAAAGCCAGGCAGCTGCCAACAGCTGGAAGGTTCCAGCAGAATGGGCAGAGCATCCACCAGAGACCTCTTTGCTCATGTGGCACTATCAGAGCCACAGCCATGCAGGACAACACCCTGCATGACCACGAAGGTGAATATTCAAAGCAGGACCCTCACTAGAGCTGGGGCTGGTGGTTTGCTGCAGGTGTGTCTTCCCTGGTCAGCAGCTGTGCTCTTCTCAGAGGCACTCATGTCACTGGTAGTGATCTCTGCCACAGCAGTGCTGCTGCCAAGCAAGATCCTGCACTCTGCTGAGTTTTTGGTTGGTCACACACAGCAGACCATTGCTGTCTGCCTCTAGTTGCTCCCAACCTGGATACAAGTGCAGCCAAAGCAGGGTTTGCAGACCCTCACCCAGAGCATGCCCACCTTGTCTCCTCATCTTGAAAGCTCAAATTCAGGGTTTCCCGCTGGTGACAGTAAAGTTTTCAGTGGGGTCACTACTGTACTGCTGCCACTGCAGCAGCACCTCAGAGGAAGAGTCTCTGGCAGAGGTGAGTGTCCCCTCCTCAGCTGTCACTGCTGGTGTGCACCTCCCTGGCCTGTAGCCATTTGCTCTGGGCTATGTAGCTCCTCTCTCCCAGGTTCTCACTGACACCAAACTCACGGAATGGGAGAACCAGTCGCTGTCCCAGAAGAAACCAGGATGTATTCATACACCAGTGACAGATTTCTTCCTGATGGTAGTGGTTTATTTGATAAAAGTGTAGAAAAAATTCATAAACAGTGAACTAAACCCAAAGCTTCTTCAGTAACTTCACTGTGGGAAAGGGAGCCCCTTTGCTCGTTGGAAGCCAATATTTACATAAAAAAGTAAATTACCTTTCAATGTCCCCTGGTGTCTGCAGTGCACTGGAGCACCTCCCTGCAAGCAAAATGGTGCTTGTTAGGGGTAGGCTGGAACAGGCTGTCCTGCACCTGACTGTAGTATTTTCAGGAAAGATTCTTTTAGGAAAACACTACGAGTTCCTAGGAAATAACCTGTCCCTGCCCACTGCTGTACTCTACTGAGTTAGTGTGAGCTGGGCAGTGAGGAGCCACAGGCACCCACACAATGCTGCCCACAAGGAGTCTGATGCAGGAAGAACCAAAAGAAGGGAAAAGCACATTATAAGAAAAGTGGGAGTTAGCAGGAGCTGCTCAGGATCAGCAGGATCCAGGGCTGGTTTTGTGCAGCACCATCCTGAGAGTCTGCTGTGTGGGGGGTATGTGATGGGGACATGGTACAATGACATTCAACCTGTCCCTTGTTGAGAGGAGCTGTGACCTGCTGCCCACAGCCAGGTGTCAGGATTTGCAGGGTCCCATGGCCTTGCTTTCCATCAGGCAAGGGGTCAGGCAGTGCTGGCTGAGGCTTGCCAGCTCCCTCTTTCCCTGCTGACTAGGAATGTTCAACACTACAGCAGAGAACATTGTACCTTAGCACATGGTGGTCACCAAAATAAGGGTGAGTAAGTGGTATGATCTCAGTCAGAGTAGACAAGGGAAAGCTTAAAAGAGACAAAATATTTATGTAGATCTGCCGTGACAGAGCAGGGACAAAATTAAATTCATCGACCCTTGGCTGATGGGGTTGGCATTGGATGAGAGGCAGGATCTGGATTCCCACTAAAGGGACAGAGCACTTGGGTCTTCTTCAGTGGTTTCTGCCTTTTTCACTGGTAGCCTGGAGGGCCACTTGTGTTTTTCTGTCACCAGGCTGCTGGCCTGCCCTCTGCCCTGGCGAAGGGACATCCTGCCTGACCTGTTGGGCATTGATGTGTGTAGCTGAGAGCACTTGGTAGCTCATGGTGGGACCCTGGGGTCACCTTTCCCTAGGAGACCAGGGCTTTGGTGACCATCTAGAGGGATAGGAATGTTCCACTGCCTGCTAGTTATATAAATACAATGCTTGGCATCTTTGCATATATACTTTTAATGCCATGAATGCCTTTGCCAACTCCCACATTTTCCAGTGTGCTGAGTTCTGTTCTCAGTATATTTTGCCAATTTACTATACATGTTTTCAGTCCCATTAGGGTAAATAGAAAGCTTCCTGCATCTGGCCCCTTCATATCTCTGGGCGCTCTGACAACTCCCCTCATGCCAAAAAACGAGGCCAGTTCCCAATGCAGATGTTCCTGGAACCTGTTCTCCTCTCAGGGAGCAAGGATAAATAGCAGAATTTCACAGAATCATGGCTGAAGGGAAGTGCACCCCTTAAAATTGGAATTCAAAGTCATGGGTAGGTTTAGGGAGAAGAAACTTCAAAGGAAGGAACAAGAATTAATCCAGATTCGTCATCTATAAGTGACACAGACTGTCCCATCCCTGCTTGTCCCTGCATCAGGGATGTGCAGATACCTTTGAAGCAGCAGGTGTTAGCAGTAGGTGAAACTGTCCATCATAGCTCTGGACCAAAACTACATTTTCCCTCTGTGCCAAGAGCCAGTCCCAAGTCTTTGAACCAATTCCATGCTAACTAGGGATGCAGTAGGATGCTGTCTCTAGTGAGTGCTTCTGCCTAATAAGTTTTAACCTGAAGTGATGTACGAAGTAAGCAAGCAGCATAAATGGTGACAAGTCACCTTGCTTTCTAATAATCAAAATTAAGTTTTAAATACAAATCAATAGTAACAACAATAGGCAGGCTTGAAATATGGATTAGATGTGACCATGTCTCCATCACCCTCTTCCTGAGATTTCTATCCATAGCCAGAAAGGGTCGGTTTTATCACTGGAGGTACTTCACCACAAGAGGCCAAATCTCTGACAATGTCTGTTGCTCAGGATGAGGTCCAGCTCCCACTCCTAGCCTTGACCTAGAGCAGACTTGGCCTGAGTTTTAAACATGGTATTTTTATTCCCCACACAAAGAGCCAGAAAAGTTAAATCCTGTATCAGCTGGCAGCAGTCCCTCAGTAAACAGCTTTTCTTTTCAAATCCAGGTCAGCCCCTAGGCCAGACAGAGCTTGGATATAGTTGTGGGGTGGCCAGATCAGCAGGGGTCCAGGGAGGGCAAGGCCCCAGCTTCACACACTGCTCCAGTGTATCCCTGTCATCAGAGGTGCCTCCAACTCCTCTCCGATGTTCATCTTGGGAATGAGATGCAAACTGGCCTCAGCCCACACTTCCTAATAAAATTACAATGATATTTTTCCAAAGAAGTGTAAAATATCATTTCCCTGGGCACTGGGAGGTGAATAGGGCCAGGTAGCCAAGGAAACAAATGTCATGAAATTTTAAAAAACCCCAGCACCATCAGAGAGTTGAGAGTCTAGTTTATAGGAAATACTGGGAGCTACTTTGAGTGTAGTTAGCAGAGTGAATGAGTACCTTTGTGGGAAGGACATATGGGGAAAAAAGATGTTCATCATTTCAATTCAACTTTGCTTATTACAAGTGTGAATTCCAGCTTGTGTTTGGGAATGGATCTACCAGGGCTGTGCACTCCCAAACAACATTTTAAGTAAGTAGAAACCAATTAATGCTTAGTAGATTTTCTAGGGTAACATCTGACAAATATCACTCATTTTGTTAAGAAAAGACTTTCTGGGGAAATAAAAAATAATTCACATAATATTCACACTCTGTTCCTGAAGCCCAAAGTTATTTGCTCTGGTAACTTCAGGCCAGACAAGTGGAAGCACATTAGCTTGGTGTCGAGGAACCTAAACCCCATGCAAGCTTCCCCCTTATCTTTTTAACCCTTGTACTGTCTAAGGTAACTTTCTGAGAGCTTCTTTACCTACTTTGTGTGTTCATGCAGAGTTCTTTCTGATTTTACATATCATCATTTCCTCAGCATGCTTCATTACAGCAAAGAAGCCTTGCACTTCCTTATTCAGCAGCAACAGCTCTTGCAAGCAGCCCAAACACCTTCACTTGGCAAAATTCCACATCTGCGTAGCCGTCACTTATCAACAGAGATTTCCTTTGCTCTTTTAGGGTAGCAGCATGTCAGCAGACATTCAGCCAGGTCTGCACTGTGGCATTGCAGCAGCTCTGCCGTGAGCGGTGCCCAGGGCTGTGGCACGTGCCCTCTCCCAGCATTGCTGATGCTGTGTGGTCTGACCCATCGCCTTTATCTCCACCTGCAGAGCATCCCCCTCCCCAGAGAAGGGCATTTGCAGACTATGCAGGGCAGTAAGGTAGCCTTAAAAGCAATACCCACAGGAAAGCCCCTATCTGGAGATCTCAGCCCGAGGCATCCCCAGATCTAAACAGGACAGGCTTTGGGATAATTGTACCCACTCTTCATCCACTTGAGTGAGCAGAGTTTTGGAGACAGGAGCCTGGCAACAGCACTAACATTGAGGCTCCTGCTCAGTGCAACTTCTGAGAGACATTCCTGCTCTCACCGAAGGATGATTTAAGAAGGAGTGTACAAGTGCATACAGAGGGCACAGAAGGACATGTGCCTCTCCCAAAGCTCTACATTCAATTTTGCAGTTTTGTTTTCCCCTCGTCTTTTAGTAGGTTTTAATAACACCTGTACATACGCCTTTAGGTAGACTTGTACCAGTGAAATGACCCCTCTGGTTACAAAAGATCTTTGCTTAATTGGCCAAAAAGCCTCTAGGCTCTCAAAAGAGCCTTTGTCTGTGTTTTAACAAACAGTCACCATGGCATTTTAAGCTATCTAAGGAAATGTGTATTTTAAGGTAAAAAATGAGTGTTTGAACTGGCTTTGTGAGCATTTGTGAGCATTTGCTAAGTCTCACATTCCTCTGCACAATGTGCCCAGCATAAACGGTGGGCTCCTGTTTTGCAGACGTGAGCTCATTAGGGCTGATCTAAGCCTGCTGGTGCAAGTAACTGCCAGGTTCCCCAAGGGGACAGACAGGAGAGTGACAATGAATTAGCTAAAGCCTACCTACTTTAATCCTATAAAAGGAATCTGGAAGGAGTTTAATGAGATCTAAGCTCACACGTGTTTTTTTCCCTGGTGTGCTATCCCAGCATGACAGACCTCCCACTGCTGCCACCCTGGTACAACAGGCTGTAGGGCTGTCCCCTGGGACAAACCACCAAAAAGAGCCTTTTGCTCAAACTAACCTGAGAACAAAGTCCCAGTGTATGGACTGGATGGCTCCAGCACTCCAGGAGCTGGGCTCATCTTGGAGTCAAACCAAGAAAGGAGGTGGTCAGAGCACATCTCTGGAGCTAGAGAAGAAAGGAGGAGAACAGAGACATGGCAGGGGAGTGAGGAGGGACTTTCTTCTCAGAGTGGGGAACAGCTTGATTTTCTCTGCTGCACCTGAACTGTCTCCTGGAGGAACCCAGGCTTGTGGTAAAACCCAGGTGGTGTAGCCTGGGGTTAGGTATGCTCCAGAGTGTTTGCTTTGGGGGAAAAGAAGACTGTTTTTTTCTGAGGAAACAGAGTGGGAGACAGGAAGAACAATATAAAACAGCTTGAATTCCAATGGGTCCTTGACTTTTAGAAATAACGTAGGTTGCATCAGGTTTTTTCAAATAATACAAACGAGAAAACCAATTTCGTTCCATTTGTAGTGAGGCATAAGATTATAAGGGACTAAATATGTGTGTGGGCAGTTTATTAGCAAATGGAACTGAGCACAGAAGGTAAACAAACAAGCTTGTTTTAGGGAGACTTTGTCATTATATCACCGGTCACAGGCTCCCCAAGGAAAGCAGGCAAGCCTCTAATTGGACTTGTGCTGCAATCAGCAGCTGGCGAAGATCCCTGCTCAAGTGTAGGAGAATTGTGAAACTCAGCTTGGTTGAAAAAAACGTGCCATTTCGCCTGGTGGAATGCCAATATCTGCGTGGTTTGCAAGTGTTTGTTGAGAGTTGGTTACCTTGTGGCCAGTGGGACTGCTGCCACAGCAGGGTGGGTCATTGGGTACAGTGGGTTAAGATAACTGAGCTGGGCAAAATCCTACCCCCATGAAGGAAGAAGATTTTTTTAAAATGATGGCTTAATTTCCAGGCAGTTCAGTTGCTGGCAAAAGAGTGCAAAGGAAACACTTATTTTTGCAGGGCTGGTGCTTCAGCCACTTGGGCTACCTCATCACCCAAGTGATCCCACCCCAGGGGCTGCACCACTGTGGGGAAGTCAGAAGGATGGAGGAAGGCAGCCTTAATTTTATACAGTTTAGGCTGCTGGGAGGTTTACTTTTGGGAGGTTTTCAGGCATTTAGCCATTGATTAAAGCGCTCTGACTGGGAGAGTGACTTCCCTGGACATTTCCCCCTCCATTCCTCTGCAGACCAGCCCTGGGGTGACAGGGACACCCATGTGGCTCATGAGCCACTTCTGAGCATCAATGCCTTGCTCCAGCAAAGTAGACTCACTTCCTTTGTCTTAAAAAGTGTACTCATACATCCCAATATGATTTTGATTTTTCTCATCAAAATGTAACTATGGTCAAAATTCTGCACACTTTATGAACTCTTTTCCTCCAGCAGATCCACTACCCATCCCACCATCTCCATCTTATATTTAGGAATCTGATTATTCCTTCCTAAGGATACTACTTTGTAGTAGTATTAAATTGTGTCCTGTTATTTTCAGACTATTTCTTAAACTTCTATCAAGAGCATTTTGACTTCTAATCTTATCAAATGTGCCTGCAGTCCCTCCCAGATTAATGCCACCTGCAAATTTAATAAGCTTGTTCTCATTCCATCATCTGAGCCATTAATGAAAACATTGAATAACATCTGCTACAGGAATGATCACTGCAAAATCTCAGCTGATGAATCATTCCAACTTGACAATTAACTGTGAGCAGTTTTAAGCCACCCTTATACTCAGTCTATAGAATCTGTCTTTGGGCCGTGCTACCCTAAATTGTCTATGAGTGTGTCATATAAGCCCAAAGTCATAAACCTTACTAAAGACACATGACATTGACTGCTCCTGCCTCATCCACAAACCCTATTAACCTGTCAGGAAAGAAACTGAATTGTGTTGACACAACCTATTCTTGACATATTCCTATTAACTTAAAAGTTTCTCAGCCTTATTATCTAGGTGCTTTAAAAATTTTTCTTCAATTATTTGTTTTAGGATTTTTTTCCAGAAATAGTTCAGCTCATGGCTTTATAATTTTCTGACTTCAGTCACTCCCTCTCTTTATTCAAATGAAACTCCTTTCCTCTGCCTGGCAGCGGGATTTGCAAAAGCTCTCCACGGTGGCCATTATCTTCAGAGAGTAGCCTTAGGTCAATGTTTGCTTTGGGCTTTTGAAAAATCTCTTCTTCATCGGCACAAAAGACAGTGAAAACCGGGGGAGATGTTGTTCCTGCACTGCCTTTCTTTAATGCTACTCATTTTTGGGATACAGGAGGACTTTATCCCTTCTCTCTGAGCACCAGTTAAAGCCTCTTGCTCTAGCAGGAAAAGAGATGCCCTGCTGCAAGCGTAGCAAGCCCACTCATTCACCCACCGCTGTGTTCGGAATGTGTGAGCACATCGGCGGGCTCACCAGCTGCGCTCAGGTTCCGCAAAAGCCCATTAGGCTGATTTTAGAATTACTTTCTTATCACCTAGCTTCTTCTAAAGAGAACTCCGATGCTGAGAATTAGAAATGGCTGATGCCATTTGCATCTTTCGGGAGGACAATGAGAGAAGAATTAACAGCGCAGCGATACTGCCAGGTATTATGATGCTAATTTTTCAAATAAAGGGTCGGAGGGCTTCAGGCAGTTATGAAAGGAAGTGTCTCTGTTCTCCCTCGACCTCCCACTCCCCAGTGCATTTTAATCGGCAGAGTACATGTCGGTGCTGGGAACACTGGGAAGAAGCAATAGGCAGACGTGCACAGTGGAGAGGTGCGCCTGCTATGTGTCCATCCAAAACCTTTTCATGACAGATGTACCTTGAGGAAAACCAGTTTGCGTGAGGAGCTTCAGTCGGTGCAGTCAGCGGCGTATGAACAATTGTCCAGACGTGAGGCTGAAATGAAAGCGTGATCAGTCAGCGCTGCTAAGGCACAGCAGCTGAGCAGCTCTGGGGTCAGACACTGAAAAGGCCCTGGCAGATGGGGAGGCCAGCCTCTCCCTTGAACCCCTCCCCAGCCTGACAGATTGGGACATGAAAGGGAGTCGCTGCTGCAGACTGAATTGCCGGAGCAGGCGGCGGCTGCAGGCAGCCGTGGGAAGGGATAATCCCTCAGGAGGCTTTGCTGCTTGCTGCAGGTCACACTTCAGGTGGTACGGTGGGATGAAGGTACCACCTCACTGCCGAGCATTCCTGCTGCTGTGCCCACAGGGCCCTTCTCTTTCTCTTCTCCAGATGTGCTTCTTTGGCTTGGCATAAATTATTTGCAAGGGGATAAGAGAGGGAATTATAGTTTCCAAAACTACTTTGTAGCAGAGTTCTACTCCCTTCTCCAAATTCCTGGGGGCAGCAAGGAGAGCAGCAGGCACGGGACTGTAGTGAAGGGTGGGCATTTCTTTTTCGTGGCAGAGCTTGAGACCCACTCTTCACAGGGTAGCAAGGATGTGAATCCCTCAACGCTGGCATTAGTGAAACTGGTCATTTGGGAGGGCTGGATACAGAATGAGAAAGGAAGACTGAGTTTGGAGAGGCAGGATGGGTTCAGGGGGAGGTCTGACAAGGTGCGAAACTGGGCAAAGCTGGGGGGTCAATACAGAGCTGAGAAGCAGGAGGTGGAGAAGAAACCCTCTGAGAAGTGGGCAACAGAGGTCAGCAGGCTGTGGGGAGGGGGGAAGAATGGGGGAACAAACATTGTGTTGTTTGGGATTAAGCCTTTGGGATATCTTTGTGTTACCCCATCTAGCTTCCACTGATGCCCATGGAAGCCTTACCCTGTGACATTGCAGCCCCATAAGTGTCTGCTGGAGGGGGTCACCTTCTAACATCACTGGCAATTACTGCTGGTGAAAAATGGATTTTCTGCACTCAACTAAAGCCTTATTAAGTTTATATGAATCCGATCCAATAAATTATTCCAAATTAAGTTGGGCAACCGTCTCTGAATGAAAAGTCCAGTTAATGAGGGAGCATTGTACCCAGAGGGTGAGGGGTGGGTGGAGGAGGGGGCTGTGCCATGCACAACGGTCTCTCAGTGTCATATTCTGCACAGAGGGGATTTTTATTTATTTGTCTCCTTTTCATTCTGAGATGACACAAGGGAGGAGAAAATAACTCCTTTTCTGCTCCAAACTGGAAATCAATGTTGCAGCTGTGCAAGCAGCACCCACCCTGATTTGCCTGAGAGAAAAGCCCCAGTTAAATGAGGGGAGGCTCCCAGCAGCCAACAAATTATATTACAGGGGAAGAAAGATTCAAGCCTCTCTTGTTTGATCCCGGTTCATTTATTGGGCAGCATTAACCCTTCTGTCTGCTGCTTTGTTGGTTGGCTGGAAGCCCAAGCAGGCTCCCTGCATGAGCCTGTAGTGACCCCACCCCCAGGAGATCTTCCCCTCGTGGGCTGGAGGGTCACCCATAACCTCTGAATAACCCCAGCATCTGCCACGCTGCCTCGTTAGGGTCTGAGAGTTAACGCTGTATGGCCAGCTCCAGTGTGTGCCCCACGCTGGTAATTAGCTTTCCAAGGGGAGGACTGGGACCAGCTGAGAGGGAAAGAAGATTCATTACTAGCAGGGGGGAGGGGAAGGCTTTCTTTCCGTTGCTAACCATGCTGGCTTCCCATAGGATCGGCTTTTAAAATCTTCTTTTTGATTTTCTTTTTCTAAGCAGTAAGCTGAGCTATGGAGATAATTTGTCTCCTGACACTTTCAGCTCTCTGCTTTGGCCATACAATGGGGTATGAGATGCTTAAGGATTTTTTTGGGGAATCAGTGGACCCTGTTTTTTCTGCAGGGGAAACTGGAAGCAAGATGAGTGTTTCTGACAGGTAGGTAGCAGCTCCAAGCTGAGGATACAGAGAGATGTGGGCTCCTGGGCTAGACAACCTCACACATCTCAGAAAAAAAAACTTCAAGACCTGGACAAGGGAAAAAAGAAAAAGAGTTGAAAAGTTAACTAAAAATAGAAACAACAGAAGAGCTTACAAATGAAAATAAGTGAGGATATTCTGTGGTTTAAAAAAAGTGAATGAGGATATTGAGAAGTAAAACACAGAGAGGCACACATTATGGAAATAAACAAAGTGAGTCAGGGTTAAAAATAGGTGAATACTGAGAGCAAGCAATGTTTAACATTTACTGACTGTAAGAGCAGGAAGGAATTCAGACTCAAGCAGCAATAAAATAAGAGCATTTCAGGCAGAGCAGTCTCCCCCCGCCTCCCAACTAAGCAGCTTTAGCTGCAGAATGAGACAATCAATGACTTGAAAACATGCAACAAAGAGGAAATGAAAGCGGCCAAACAAGATGAAGGATCAAACACATTTGGACTTGAACTTAAATATTGCTTGAATTAATAAGATACATCCAACTTCTATGTCAGACCCTAACACTTTTGTTCTTCGTTTTATTCTCCTTGGAGAGTAGTTACACAAATCAGTAAGGGTAATGGATTACAAGTCCAAAGGAGGCATCCACAGTCCTCCAGTGGGTGAGATGCTGTGCTGCTCCCTCCTTCCCCCCAGCCTGCCTCTAAGCTGGTTGTGTCCCAAGAGGTTCTCCTGGACTAGGAATCATTCAGAGCTCTTCCTATTTGTCTGTGCAGTCTCTAAGCTGCAAGTGGAATGGCAAATCATAAGAATTACTGAAGCAAGAAAACTTGTCCTCTTGGATTGGGTAGTGCAATTACATAGCAGCATAAAATGAGGAGGATTAATGCTCATATTTGAAACAGGGAAAACCACAATAACAGGACTGATTTCAAGAAAATTGCTCTGATTTTTGATTTATGAAAAGAAGAATGGCATTTTTCATCTGCCATTTACTTCAGGGCCTTCTATTCTGCACTGTCTGTGAGGGACTAAAAAGCCTTTCCATGATATTGAAGATTATTTTTCTTCTTTAAATAGAATTGAAAAAGAAATAAAATCAAGGTGCACCTTTTCTTACAAGAATGGAGAAGGACATATTGAGATAATCTCTGCTATGATTTATGTACACTAGTCATATCTGAGGGGGTGTATGAATAATGCTTGCCTTGAAAAGGCTGTGGCATATCCGCCTCTCTTGTTATTATTGATCCCAAGGGTAGAAAGGTTTTGTCATTAATTTCTTTAGTATCATAATCTCTGGCTCAAGGACTGGCTTCAGGCATGGACAGGCAAGGCAAGGTTATGATCCCCGAAGGAGGGACATCTGTGATCACCCCAGGCCACTCATCCAGATGGGTCCAGAAGAAACTTCTCAGTGCATCACAAGCCTCCAAGCACCATGTGACAGGTTAGGACCTTCATTGCACGGGACCAACTTCCTTGTGTGTGACAGACAGATTATTTTATTGGTAGGAAGCATATAGAGAACCCCAAAAGAGGAGCTCCATATCACCAGGAGACCATTATATCACACCAGAGAAGATTGCTTGCTCCTTCTGATTACGAGCAGTTTAAGCACTTTGTGAAACAGTGAATCAATATTAACTTAATGACTATCTGTGGCCTAAACCTTCTAAGGACATGGAAGCGAAGGATCAGATGAAAATCAGAATTTGTTCCTGGCTGTCATGGTTATGGATCCAATAGCCCAGCAAAGACAGGAGAAACTCAGCTGCACCAGCTCCTTGACAAGCCCATGGTATGCAGCACTTTACAGCAATTGCCCAGCAGGCCCTATGCCCCCCAAAATAACACTAACAGAGGCAGGTGCATAGTGTTCTAGAAACACCAAAGGAAGTACATCTAAAGCACCAATACCTCTTCTTTCTGCCCATCCAACCCTTTATATCAATACTTTCCCCACAAAACTAGAGTGAGGGGAAAGTGGTGTTCAGGCAAGACTCCTCTCAATTTCCCCCAACCTGCACTG
Organism: Pycnonotus jocosus; assembly: GCA_013400435.1. Lineage (NCBI taxonomy): Eukaryota > Metazoa > Chordata > Aves > Passeriformes > Pycnonotidae > Pycnonotus > Pycnonotus jocosus. Next base: position 516,120 of record VWYP01029086.1, read on the forward strand.
AAGGACACATCTTTGTTTTAAGAGGTCTGGATTATTCTGACCATGACAGGTGGTTCTGGAGCAGCACAGCATATGCTCCATGTCATGGGGATCATCATAGAGGAGCACAGTAGTTGTCCAGCACAAGAAAATGAGATTGATAAGTGACAGAAGAATCCCCATTTTCAACTCATTTAGTCACAGGCTATTGAACATTTTCCCCTGAGCACAGGTCATGGTGCCAGGCCAGGTGATGACTGTCCTTGCTCTATCCACCAAGGTGATTACTGAATAATGTCCTGAGCTGCCTGGTTGCTCATGGTAATAAACTCTCCGTGGTACAGAGCACCTTGGACAGAAACAGCCTCCCAAGGCCAATGAGTGCTTCCAAGCTATCTGTTAAAAAGCTTAGAACCCTGCAAATGTGATGACATGGTTCCCTTCCCAAGAAACATTTGGTGGCACAAAGTCATTATTGTCATTGCATGTCATCTCATTGCTCTTTTTTAACCCTAAGGGAATTTACACGGCACGTGGCCGTGGTCCTAATCCTATGTTTGTAACATCCCAGCTGGAAGCCATAGGGATGGCTATTTTGTCACAAAACAGAGAAGTGCAATACCAAGGTGGAGAGAAAGTGAAAGAGGAGGTGAATGCTGTAGAAATGTGGGTCCAGTTTGTTTTGAGATTTATGCTGCCCTACAAAAGAGCAACACATTGTGAGCTCTACTGGAGTGACGTGTTTTCCACAAATTGCTGTACTGTTCTGACTTATGCTTTTGGGGTCATCCAGAAACTCTGCTAGAGACAACAAAACAGAAAGCCCATAGAAAAATAAAAGGTTAGACAAGACTGTGTGACCCCATTAAGATGTGTTATTCCCTTTTTCCCGGACTCTAGATCATCCTAACTCCATTCTCACGCAGTGTGAGAAAGCAGCTTGTTCCCAGGCCTCTGGAGAAAATGGGCTTGGAAAGAAAACAAAGTGTAAGTAAGGGTATCTTTGCACAGGCTAGTTAGGATTCAAAAGCTGATGTCAATGTTTGTCTTGAATTTGGCTACATCTCCCAGACTGCTGGTGAGTAGTCCAGCATGGTCTCTGCCTTGGCAGAATGCTTAGAGGGAAGGAGATGATCTGTTTTTATTTCCACAGAGATACAATCCAGGCCACCTGGCTCAGCCACTCTGAGGCTCTTTTGCACCCTGTACTAAACATGCAGAGGCTTTCTCAGGGCAAGAATGTGGCTCCACCATCCAGCCCCAACGCTGCTGCTGCCGTCCCTGCAGGGTGTTCAGCCCTGGGGATGCAGCCCTGCTGTATGTCAGGAGAAGGACCATCAAGAACCTTTTTGTGGCTGCTTCCACCCTGTTAACCAGGCAGTGCCAGTCTGAAACCAATGCTTCTGCTAGGGAAACAAATAGAGAGAATGTGGTCAAATACTTGAATAAGGCAGAGGATACAGACCCAGTAGATTTGGGTTTCAGTATCACCTTAGCCAAAAATTTGCCATGCAACATGTTGTCAATTGCATAATTGGTGAGCAGGAGGTTCAAACAATGTCCTTGCTCTTTGCCATCCTGGCAAAAGGCCCTCATCAGAACCATGCCCTAAGCTGATCATCGCTTCCTGTGCTGGCAATTTGCTGCCCTCACAGAATATCCTGTTTCCAGGTCCAAGAAAGGGATATTTTGCCCATCTTCCCTCCCAAGCTGAGGGTTGCCCTGCACAACTGGGTTGTGCTTGATTGCTTGAGTCAGTTTGATAGTTATGTCCCATCCTTGCCAGAGAATCACGTTGTTGCTGTGCATCTTATATTTGTGTTTGTTTTCCTGGAGCCGCTGCCTTCATTGCCAGTTTCTGTTGGCTACACAAATCTGCTCTGTTGGCTGCCAGATCCCGTTTTGGTCCCCACACAAATGCTAGAGAAGAGCTCTGTGCAGCTGCTGTCGCTGTGGACTCACCTGCCAGTCCCTGGAGACGCAGCCACACCTGGCAATGGGTGCAGCCAGCCATGCCCAGGCATGGCACCTGCCACACACAGTGGGGAACCCCACTCAGTGGCTTCATCCATCAACACCTGCACAAGAGCTTAAAACAACCAGCCACAGTCAGAGGCAGAGATAAAGATGATTCAGCCTTTTGCAGATATCTGAAGTGTGAAATTGGGATGATCTTTTCCCATATGTGAAGCAATGAGCAAGAGCATTTGTGAAGGGAGAGGTAGTACCTGTCACGAGCATCACTCCTACAGATAGGAGAAAACAGCAATCTTTTGCAGGGAGTCTTAAAATTTGAACTCAGATCTAAAAGGCATGTTCATAAGTATCTATTTCTATTATTAATGAAGATGTCAAGGGATCACAATTAATTTTGATGGGCTGGGTTTTTTTCAGGAGGGGAGGTACAGACTGCAAAATTATTATAACCTGTCCTTTCTGTCATCATCAGTGTGCCAAACCACATTATGTCTGGGTAGCTCCACATAAACAGTGCTGAGTCAAACCAGAGATCATATTTGGTCTCCTAACAAGTCTGTCTCATTTTCTAATTTTGTGGCATAAGCTGGAGTGATATGTAAGTGGGAAGCAAATATGATGAGTATATAAACAAAGTAGGGAATATGAGTCAGTTCCAGCATTCAAGTCACTGAAAACGAGCCACTTACGCTCAAGACTGTGACTTAGGGTTGAGCAAGCTTTGGTGGGTCCTGTGCTGGGGATATGGCTGGTAGAGAACAACACCTGGAAAGCTGCATGTTAGTCCAAAGAGCAGTGAGCTCAGGCCAATGCCACATCTTGAAGGCTTTGCTCTACTGCTGTTTGTGCCTACTGTATGGAAAGAAGGACAAGAAATTCATCACCTTTTCAAAAGCTAATACTGGCTTTTCTTTTTTTCCTCCTCCCACAAAATACTCTTTGTGGAACATGTAGTCATGAGCCTCACTAATTGGCTTCATCTCGAGGATAAAGATTTCCTTTCTGGAACCAGTCAGCAAATATACTCCTGGATTTGCTTCTCTAATTTGGAGAAAAAACCCTTCCCTTTTCTTAAATTTTTTGAGGATGAAAGTTCTCCTACCTAGCCTTTAGGTTTTACAGCTTTCAAAGGCTCTTTCTTCTAAAGGAGAAATAATGTTCTGGGGCATTTTTATTAGGAGGAGATAATAATCCGGTAAGAACTAAAGCCAGATCCCACTCTCGTCTTCAGACCAGCTAATGACCAGCCACCGTCTTTTGTTCATGCCTGCAGGAAGGAAGTCCCAGTGTCTGGAAACTGGCAGACCAGAGGCCCTGAGTTCACAGTAGTGAGAGCATCCTTGGCAAATTAATCTCATTTTCTTGGCTTCCTACTGAAAATTTCAATCAAAGCTTCTAAATATTGTTGCTACTTGGCTGGTTCTTATCCCTGACACTTCATTGTCCATTTCTTCTTACAGCAATCTTTGGTTATGTCTTTTCTTTTCCCAGGGAAAAATTCTCTCTTGGCAGTTATTACCATTATGAGAACTTGTCAATAATTTTTTTTTTCTCTAGAGAACTGATCAGGGCAGGTTAATTTGTGTTATTTGTGTAGCCCTGCATATAAAATGCTTGCCATGCTTTTGCCCTTTTGAATGATTACAGCTAGAGGTGCATAGATTATTCTCTAACAACTGCACACAAATTCAAATTAGATTAGATAAAGATGATTCCAGGCATTTTTCTCTTGTTCAGACACTGGTGACAGTCCTCTAATTTGTTCAAGAAATGGGGTAATTTTCTATTAATTTACTGGTTCTTAATGATATAAAGCTAAAGTCTGCCATCAGATATAAACCATGAAACTGAGTGGGTCAGAAGCATAAATCAGTTGATTGTGCAGGGAAACAGCATATTTAATGGCTTGTGGACAAATAACTAGCATGTCCAAATCCCATCATGGCTATCAACCATGAACCCTTCAATATAGGAACATTTTGTCCCCTTACTGCCTTGAGGAATGTAAAAAGGCATTTAAATGAGTCTTCATCCCCCACCAAAGCCAAGAGCTGCCCTCTGGTTTTCTGGGTTCAGGACAGCAAATCTCATTCGGTGCCAGGAGCAGAGAAAGCGAAGCTGAATATTATCTATCATTTCACTGCCTCTATGCTTTGTGGCCTCAGTGTCAGAAAGCCCATTTAAAGAAGCACATGGGTATCTCTTACCCATCACTCCCACCCTTGAGACATTGTTGAGCTTTATTGCTGAGAAGTCTAAGCAGACATTGAGCCTATCAGCTCCTTCCCTGGCTCAGTGTACAATTCGTTCATACTGTTCTTTTATTAGTTTGTGGCTGATCCCATCTCTCCACTGAACAGTGCTTCTTTGGTATAAAATTGCTGTCAGCACTGACAGTTATGATTACCATCCACCCCTATTTTGATTATTTGTATTACTCCACAATTTATTCACCTGTCATGGTTTCCTGAGAGTGTATTCATCTGTTTTTTGTAAGTCTGCCTATCTTCAGTCCTCTTCCACAATCATCACAACTTATCTTAAACCAGACTTGAAATCTCTAATGGAACTTGAAATGCTTATTTGAAGTCACTTCAATTGTGTTGGTCTGATTCCAAAGGAAGAAAAAATTAGAAAAGAAAAACCCCACAGCAAACCCCAGAGCTCACGCAATTCCTCTGGTGATTAGAATTTGAAAGCTAAGCAATTAGAATAACTAACACAGGTGCTTCTGACAAAAATCAGATTGATTTTGTCTGGTGTAGCCCTACATTGCAAAGGGTTAAAAATACACGTTCCTCAGTCTAATGCAAGTGGTCCTAGGCAGAGATGTTGGCCAGTCCTCTGTATACCCCACAGAGCTGTGTTCTTGTGTTACACAGGGATATCAGAGCTATCCAAGGATGAGGTGATAAACAGGGTGGGGCTCTTGAAGACAAGGGTGCTCCATGATCCTGCTCTTCCATTTCTGTCTCTTTAAAAAACTGTGTGAAAAATTAGGGTAAAAGTGCTAAGAGAGGCAAAAAGAAAATTACCCAGGCAGCAAGGAATTAAGAGAAACATGAGAAGAAAAAGCTAGACGTGCAAAACCTGGATTGTGCACTGTAGAATGATTGCTCAGGGTGAGAAGAGAGACTTGATGGGAGAGATGGGAGAATATAAACACTTCACAACAGCAGCAGTGAAGGAGGGAATTAGTCACACTTACAGAAGACAGTAAAACAAAATGAAAGAGCTAAAGAGATTGATTTTATATCTCTCCACCGCCGGACTGCCCAGGAGCAGGAGAGCAGGACATGTCTCACCAGCCTGTCACTGTGTGAGGTGCAAAGAGCCAGCACAGCCCTGAGAAGCTCCTGGTAACTCTCCTCGCTAGCAGTGCCTGTGGCTCAGTTGCTGACTGGGAGCCATTGGAAGCACAGGGACAATCTCGCAATAATTGCATCCTGAGTCGCAGGGAAAGCTGCTTTCCTCCCAATAAACCTGTGTGCAGCTGCGTGTAAACAATGTTAAAGGAGATTATCTGCCTCCAGTTTAGGGAATACAGAGTAAATGGGCTCCTCGTATACACTCAACAGGTCAGTTTATCCAAGTTTTATTTACTACTACATACTTTAAAACAGACTAGTGGGACTCCCTAGGACATGCCCTGGCACTCTGCCCAGAGAAGACCAATCCCTCCATCATTTATCTGCAACGCTACATGGGGATTAAGCCTTGGCCTGACTTGGTGTATCAGCCTCAAACCAATCCAGCAGTAGCCCAAGTAATTTTCCTTCCCTTTGTCAAATAAATATGCTCCAATATCCGTGCTGCAAGTAAACCCCAAGCCACAAAGATTGTATCAGCACCATCATCTGCACCAGAGAGCAGTCTTATTTGTAAATCAGATTGACAATTGTATTAAACCCTTGCTTGCAGTCAGAGATGTTTCCTAGAAAATCATGGGAGCATTGGTAACTGACCATTGTCTGTACCCTGCTAATGTGCTGAGATGGCCCCTTAGTGTGGATGGAGCTTGGGTGCAATACAAGCAGAGCACAGAGCAGCAGCTGACACTTGCCATAGGGAACAGAGGGAAGGTGAGGGGCAAAGCCCTCTGAGCCACACTCACTGCTCCACTGGAGAGCTCCCGGCTGAGCCATGGAACAAGTCACAGCATGACGTGGAATGTGCTGTAAGTCACAGCATGACTGAAACCACCCTGTGCCAGCCCAAAACAATGATAAAGTGCTCAATAATCTCTCAGCATCTTCTGCAAATAAGGAAGTGTCAATACATGACACAAGCCACTCTCAATCCCCCCGGCATGGTTTTATTAACGTTTATTGGATACATAGAAAGATGAAATTTAATTTATCAAAAAAAAAAAAAAAAGGATGATGTTGATGGGATGTGTTTATGATTGGAATTAGTTAGTTACTTGTAGGCAACAAATGTTTCACTGTTTATACATGAATGTTAGTGCTTTGGGTTTGATTTTGTTTTGAGGGGATAAAAAAAAGTCACGCTTTGTTTTCCACTCTGGTGAGATCCCCACCTGGAGTGCTGCATCCATCCTAGGGTCAGGAGCAACTTGGACTTCTTGGTTTGAATCCATAGGAAGGCTGTGAAGATGATCAGAGGGATGGAACAACTTTGCTGTGAGGACAGGTTGAGAGAGCTGGGATTGTTCAACCTGGAGAGGAGAGGGCTCCAGTTAGACCTTGTCCTAGCTTTCCTGTACCTAATAAGGACTACAAGAAAAAAGAGGACAAACATAATTTGCAGAGCCTGTTGTGGTAGGACAAGGGGCAATGGTTTTAATTTGAAAGAGAATCAATTTAGATTAGACATAAGAATGAAATTTTTCCAATTAGGGTCATGAAACACTAGAACAAGTTGGTCATAGAGGGGGTGAGTGACCCCTCCCTTGAAACATTCAAGGCCAGGTTGAATGGGGCTCTGAGCCACCTGATTTTAGTTGATGTCCCTGCTCATTGCACAGAAGTTGACTAAATGACTTTTAAAGGTTCCCACCAACCAAATCATCCCCATGATCCTCTGATTCCTGTGAACACAAAAATCACTAATTTACTTTGAAAGTGGATCCCCTCTCTCTACACCTTTGACATTTAAAAAATATGTACTGATTTCTGTATGTCCACAGATCTGCATCCACTGAATGGGGAAAATTTTGTCCCTGGAAAATGCAGAAGACTTTCTGTTTAGCTGGCAGGGGGAAAAGTCAGCCCCACAGCTGCTCACAGTGGCCCCTCCTTTTTCAGCATATCTATTAATGGCAGTGCAGACCTGCTCTTGATAGTAACAAAAATTTCTGAAACTTCAGAGCAAGGTTTAGATCACATAAAAAATCCCAAGTGATCTTTCATGGCAGTTTTGAGATGTTGCTGCTTCAGATACATTCTATTACCAGACAAGCATGCAGGTAGGGAAAAGACGTAGATTTTTTTGTGCCTTTCCTTGCTTTTTCTTCATCATTTCTAAGTGTCTGGTGACAGATGTGTCCTCAAGCTGTATTTAATGAGACTGATCTTTGACTCATCTTGCTTCCCTGGAAGGTTCCTTCCCCATCCCCAAAGCTCTAGGTAAAAAGAGAGGTAAAAAACCGTAAGCAGTCTGCTAAACGGCAGACTGATTTCCACCAGACAGTCCTATTCATACCCCTGATTGTGTGGGGTTTTTTATCCTTTGAATTAGAATCTGGTCTGAACAAGCAATGGAAAATGTTCCAAGAATAGATCATTTACTGTTTCCCCTTCGTCAAAAACTGCCACATGGGGGACAGAGATGTTGAAAGTAGCAGCAAATTACTCAAAATGTTTGAACAAGAATTACAAGATGTGCCCAGATAATGATATATTTTTTGGTTTGCAGTCTTATTCATCTCTAGAGCATTAAAATGAGCCTTCTGTGGTGCTTTCCATTTTGGGATGGGCCTCTGTCGGCATGCTGATGAGCCCAGCCCTGCTGTGCTCCACCACAGGGGCCATGATCATCCTCGCCCTGATCTAATCATCCCAGCTCTGAAGGGGCCACAGGGCATAGAGAAAGAGCCTGGAGATTGTTTTGGTTGGACCAAAGATGGTGTGCAATAAGTTTGCTCATGATTATTATTATTCTCAGTCATGTGCTAGAGATCTGACAGCTAGATCTGGTGTTATCTGATCTGAACCACTTGCACAAAGAACAGATTTCTTTCCTATTTGATGCGAATGAATTTTAACCCCTGAGGGGTTTGGAATTGGCTCAAAAAAAAAAGGAGCATTCTCAGGACAGGTGCCATTACAATCAAGATGAATCTTCAGAGGGACAGAGGAAGATTATCCACTCCTACAGATAGGGAATGGAACAAGGACTTTTGTATAAATTTGAGGCAGATAAGAAAAGTGAGCTTACAGTCCCGTGTCATTGCTTTAAACAGAGATTCAGCATGTTCCTTCTCCACAGATGTTTGGTATAAAATGAAATTCATGTGAAAATAAATTTGCATTCCTGTGTGTGCATTTATGTGTGTCCACATCTGTGTGTATACATCTGTGTGTACACAGAGACAGAGTTTCAGCTCTGTTCACCTCCACATCAACCCCTTCATGCCTAAACCACATCCTCTCCCTGTGCTTCCAGAACCTTGAAAGGCCTGTGATAAACAATGGAGAGTCACACAAGGGCTCTAACACAGAAGCATTTATCTTCCCTTGAATCATCTGGCAATTACTGATTCCTTGCTGCTCTACAAAGTTCCAGGTGTCAACACATCAGAGGCAAGTGCACTAATGTGCAAAAAGAGACCCTCTCTCACCAGCTTTCATGACCACCAGGAAGGCAGCAAGCTTGCAGGACTTTCCAGAACAGAAGAGATTTGGGGCTGCCCCTCATGTCCAGGAGCTGTTTCACCCTAAGGGAGTGGTTGTACCCCTTTCTATCTTGTGCAGCCCTTTTTGATGGCTGTTCTGAGCAGAAACCATGTTCCTGATCCTTCCAAAGAGTGCTGGCCCTCTTTAGTAATAGTGACTTCAGTGGTTTGTATTTTTTTTTCTCTAATGGACTGTTGAGGCTCCTAGCCTTTCCCTCCCTGTACATGGCATCTGACAGGACCAGGCTCTGAACTAAGAGCTCTCTCCAGCTGTGGCTTTCTGCTTGCCCTGAATCCTGCTTGTCTGTAAGCTGATGTTGGTTTCTGTTTGCCTCTTGTTCAGGAAACAGAGGAGTTGTTTTCTATGCAGGAGACCCTAGTGGCAGCCCTGTAGTTCTGTGTATCTCCCTTTTTTTAATTATCTCTGAACTTCTGATCTGTATGTTCCCAGCCTGGAACTTCAATGCAAATATGGCTGAAATAATCTGCTGAAATAATCAGGGTAAACTGTATCAGATGTATCAGACAGACTGTACCAGTACATCTAATACAAGGCCTCACCCTCCCTTACAGTTCTTGCCTTGTTCTACTGATGACCCCCTTTTTGTGGGTGATAGGAGAAAAGGACTGTACAAATGGTACCAGCACAGAGCAACCATTTTTCATTTCATATGTATCACACAGCTTTATTTTGCTTTCACTTTTCAGCTGTTATCACAGCATTTATGGAGGAAAGGAAATGTGTGGATGATTTGTGGAGGAACAAAATGTGCCTTGAATAGTTATATGGGTTTCCAATGACGGGGGAGCTGTCAAGAAGTCTATTACATGATGCATGTGAAGTTCTATAGGGCAGCCAGATGTAACTATTGCCACTTAGGTATGAGGTAGGAGGGCTTGGTACACTGCCAAGATGTTCTGTGTTTGTGTGGCAAGGTTTGGGTAGTGGCAGGGCTTCAGGCTTGTCTTCTGCTGACAGAAGCTTCCCCTATGTCCAAAAGATACAACATCAGCTGGCCAAGGCTGAACCTACCAGCAATGGTGGTAGTGCCTCTGGATAACAGAGTTAAGAAGGGAACAAAAACCTGTGCAATTGAAACTGCAGCAGGAGAGAGGAGTGAGACTATGTGAGAGGAACAGCCCTGCAAACACCAAGGTCAGTGCAGGACGAGGGGCAGGAGATGCTCCAGGCACTGGGGAAGAGATTCTCCTGAAGCCCATGGTGCAGACCATGGTGAAGCAGCTGTGCCCTGCAGCCCATGAAGGTCCATGGTGGAGCTGATGTCCGCCTGGAGCCCATGGAAGAGATCCACACCAGAGCCCTGGACGTAACCAAAGCAGGCTGGGAAGCCTGTGATGGAGCAAACTCCTGGCAGGACCTGCAAATCCATGAAGAGAGGAGCCCATGCTGAAGCAGGTGTGTTGTCAGAACTGTTCCTGGAGGATTGCACCTTATGGAAAGAGACCCTTGGTGGAGCAGTTAATGATGGGCTGGACTGTCTTCTGTGGGAGGGACTCCACACTGGAGCAGGGCAAGAGTGTGAGGAGTCCTACCCCTGAGGAGGAAGGAGCTGCAGAAACTTGTGTTGAACTGACCACAGCCCCCATTCCTTGTCTTTCTGTGCTGCTGGTGAGGGGTGCAGGAAAATAGGGGATTGTGGGGAAGGGAGAGAGAGAATCACAAATAAAGTTAAACTCAGGAAGAAGGGAGGTGTAGGGCGAAGGTGTTTTAAGATTTATTTTTAATTTCGCATTACCCTACTCTGACTTCATTGGTAATAAATTAAATGTATTTCCCCACGTTGAGTCAGTTTTGCCTGTGACGGTAACTGGTGAGTGATCTCTCCCTGTCCTTATCTCAATCCACAAGCCTTTTGTTGTATTTTCTCTTCCCTGTCCAGCTGAGGAGGGGAATGATAGAGCTGTTGTGGTGAGAACCTGGCATGCAGCTAAGGTCAACCCACAACACAAGGGCTTTCATCTTTGTCTTTTAAGAAAAGATACATGAGGCCTTATGATTCTGGTTTATTTGGAACAAAGCAGCCTGACACCGTAGGCAGAATGGTGTAAGGAAGCAAAAATGTCAAGGCTGCATTTAAAACACAGGGTTTCCAATGCTGTTCCAGTTACTTTGTAAGTCTCAGTTCTGGGGACATATCCCTCCATGTCAGTCAGCACTTCTGACCCACATGGGACAACCCATGGACTTTCTGCAGGGATGTTCAGGAAGACCAGGAAGAAGTGAATATATGATCTAGGACAGTGTGAGGCTGCAGATTTCGGTGACTACACAACCTCTTGCTTTCCAAAATGCATGATGGATTGTGACAAAGGTACAGTTCAACCCAGTGGGGAAAATACGTGCAAACAATTTGTAATGAATAAGACTTACTTGGATTGTTTAGTCTTCTCTCCCTTGACTGTGTAGTTTCATGTATTTTTTAATTTTGTTTGATCTTGCAGCCAAACAGTATTCCCAGTTTTCTCTTTCAAAATCCCCTTGGGCCAATAACAATTCCCTAGAAATCAAGTTGTTTTACTGTGGCTGCTCAAAAAAGCCTATGCTGCTCCCATGTGTTGCTTCTGACATCGACGTTTTGTGAATAAATGGAAAGCTTCTTGTTCAGGAACAACTGGGCACACAGCTCTGACAGTCACATTCACAGCCCTCCCTGCCAGAGCAACCATCCTGTGTGAGTGCTCAGAGAAAGCAAATCCCATCAGGACACAACCAGGCCAAGGGGAGTTAATTTAAATGAATATTCAAGAGGCATTTTTTGGCAGTAACAGTCTGTCTTTATTCAAAGGTGAAAGGCTAATTGAAGACGATTAGCTTCAAAAAGCCTTGCCTCACACTGGTACTGCTGCTGCCTTGCTTACCACCCCTGCACCACTTCCTGCACCATTCACTTTCATCACTTTTGTACATAAAAGCAGCTACACTAATCAGGATAAAAGCCCACTTAATGCTGCCACCCTTCCAGCAACTTTAGCAGGAATTCAGAGGAAGTGTGTGTAGAAGAAGGCCGTGTTCACAAGACTGAGCTGTCTTTGGTAACAGCTGTTAGCTTCATGTAATTTAAACTGCAGGGACCTCCAGTGCTAGAGGTTGAACACAAATTATTACTTTTAATTGCCATTGGCATTTAATTGCTATTGGTATTCCCACAACTGAGCTGTCTTTTATCTTTGAAATAATTTCTGCTTTTCATCAGAATGATGTCCAGTGGCAATGAATTTTGAAGTTTAGTTATTATATGGCATTCATGAATTTTTCTCATCGAGAGACTATAGAATCAGAGAATTATTTAGGTCAGAAAGGATGTGTGGAATTGTCTATCCAGTTGCCCACTGGAAGGAGAGCCAGCTTGGACCAGGGTTCTTGGGCTGCCTGGGTCCAGATGAGGTTTGAACAGCTCCAGGGGTGAGGATGGATTTTAGCAATTCTCAAGGTATGTCTTTCCTCTGCAAAAACCGTGGCTGTTCCTCCTTTTTGTACCATTTGTATCTAACTGGATGAACAATAGAAATGATGGTTAGTGGTTCTCAGATCACTCCTTCAGTTCTGGTTTTGGAAATGGTGCTCTGGTTCCCATGCTCAGTTCTGTCATCAAAGCAGTAATTCTTCAGTAATACAGCAGGGAAATAAACAGCCTTTTTCACACAGTGACAAGAAAGTAAATAGATAATTTATGAAATAAAGTGTTTTGAAAAACAGATCTAGACCTCTGTCACACCATAATCAAGGTGTTTATCACAGTATTAAAGCATACCTAGGTGGCAAACTCATTATCATTAGGTTACACTGGGTAGAGCAGTGTGTACATCTACAGCATAACGAATTAACAGAAGCACTGCCAGGTTTCTGAGCAGTGAATTCCATGTGATTGCACCCGAAGACCTCCATCAGCATCAGATGTGTTATAGGAATGCACATGAGTACCAGCTGAATCAAAAAGAATCAAAAAAAATGGGGATAATTGCTGCCTTTTTTGTGAGGCAGATTGCATTTCAGAAAGAGTACAGAGAAAAGAGAAGAGCTCTATTTAGATAAGACTAATAATACTCTTCCTGGATTTTGGGCAGGAATGCAAGCATGCACTCTGTTCCATAGATCATAACTGTTTTTGTTATTAATTATGCATTCCAAATTTTTTGAAAGAACTTCACTGAGCTTGTGTGTACATAAAAGACTAACTAAATACAAGGAATATATTGTCCTAGGCATGATATGTCTGACTGTGCAAAAATAATTAGTGTAAGGCATGAAACCTGGTTTCTGTCCTCTTGATGGATGTTACATGACCAGGGTGTTGGATCTGCTGCATGCTATTTATTAGTACTGGGTGGCATAGCAGGCTTTTATGTTTCATTCAGAGTTTGGATTATTTCCTCATGAGCAGTGATGCTGTAGAGGTACAGAAATATCATTTGGATTGTCCTGTAGCTGATCTGAGCACCAGAAGAAATTCAATGTGCTGTACTGGAATGGCATCATCAAAGTGCTTCTGCTCACTGGATGCAGTACCTTCAAAAGATAGTCATCCCTGAATGGTTTTATTTATTATAAGGACTCTCTGGGAACATGTCTTGGACAACTGTCCATAAGTGCTGGACAGAAACCTATCTCACATTTTCATGCACAAAATGCACTTTGGTAGGGCAGACAAAACCAGCAGAAATATCAATTTCCCTGCCTCCAAAGGTGGAATGGCTGAGCTAGATGGAAAGGTGAGATCATTGCTCTGGGTAAGAACAGGCAAGGCAACCTGTCACAGTTGATGGCTATCTCCAGCTCGCTCCCTCCAACTTGTGCAATGCCTGCTGTTCCTTCTGCCGCTTCCACATCATCAGCACTTGGGATTGCAGTCCAGAAGTGACAAGCTGGTAACACAGTGGCAGGTGTGGATGCTCTGAAAGCTGTAGCTGCAGAACTGTGCCAATATGGCTCAGGGCCCAGAGCTGTTTTCTCCTGAGCTGAAGTGCAGAGAAATCTGACAGCCCTCCCAATGGCTGAGAATTTCAGTATGACAAAGGATGTGGAAATTTGCCCATAAAAGAGTCTGTTTCATCTTTCCCAGAGGTGACATGAACCTCACATAAATTGGAAGAATCAAGCCTTACAGCAAGGTATAGCATAAGCACCCCTGAGGACAGTGGCTCCTTCAAGGGGTACCTGATGAGTCCTCCCTTGGTGAGGAATCACCCTCAGTGCATCCCAGTACCGTTGCTCGCTGAGCCTGTGGTGCGCTCACCGATGGCAGAGTGCACAGGGGCCTCTACAAAGCCAGCAGTGGTCCCTAAAAGCTTTGGGCAGAGTTGGGGGAGAAGAGAGGTACTGAACTTGCGGTGAAACCAGAGTAACTCAGAAGGTCACAATTGTGCCTGCTCCACCTTATGCTTGTGATTGCAGCTGCATTGGAAAGAACCTATACACCCAAGAGATTCAGTGGGACATCTCCCTGGTCTTGGTGCTGTTAACCTCAATGACCACAACTGCATGGCTAAGTATAAAATCAATGAGTGTCAGTGTGGTATAAAGTTGGCAAGACTAAAGATGAGGTAGTTGACTTGGATTTTTATGGGGTGGGTGACCAAAACCTGTGCAGACAAGTATGCTGTTAGCTAGAGAAGTGGCTGAGGAGAGTAGGCCCACTTGACCTGTGAAAGTCTGATGTTAGATTATCAATATTAAGTAGTGACAGCTCTTGTAGAGGGAGAGGACTGTCTGAGAAAGCTCAGCCCCCAAAATGCCAAATTTCCATTGTCATACTGGAAATTACCTGTTGCACTACTGATAGAAGACAAGATATGATGATCAGGTTGCATTACAAAATACTCCTATCTAGCCCCTAAGAGACAAGAAAAAAAGCCCACAAGGCCATCCTGGTTCCCCTGGTTTTGTGCAAGTGAGAACTTTCATCACTATGTCTTAGCTTCATATTAGAAGTCATCATTCAAATTAATGTGGAGAAGGAATTGCTGGTTGTCATCCCTGACAAAGACAGACAACTGCTAAAGCTATTATTTGTATCGAATACCATCAGTGGTTAATAATGTTGGTTTTTTTCTGTCTGAGACGATGTGTAGCAGACTGCAATATTTAATGAGAGTTCAGCTAATTGAGCAGCATAGCCTGTATAAATCTTAAAATCTTTCAGAAACAAAAATGAAATTATATTGGCATCTAAATTTGGCATAATTACCTTGTCATTAGCTAATATTAGCCACAGTGCTTCTAATATATAAAATCCTCTATTAGTACCAAGAAACAACATCATCTTGTGACTGAGTCTGTACCACAGTGTATGTTTTCACTGAGGTGCAAGATTTATTGCTGCCACCAAGATATAATGATGAGAGTTTTTTTCACTTACAGCAAAGAGTATTCTGGCTCACAGAAATATATATAAATGAAACAGAGAAATGTGGAAAATTGACCATGAAGAGACAGAAGAAAGGGGGTTTAAATTCAATTATTCAGAAGTCTGGTTGTTTTTCTATAACTTATCTTTTACTTAAGCAGGAGTATGACCCTCGCTCTGGTCATAAATGAATAAAAGTCTGTTACCTTCCTATGGAAGTCAAACTGGGCAATGGCATAAATTTAGAGATTCTAAAACGTGCCTCATTTTAATCCTGCTGGATCAGAGGTCATGCCTGTGTTATTGAAGGCTCTCTTGGTTTTGCATGTTCCACTCATCTCTGACCTGCCTTGTGGGATGGGTTTATGATGGGAACTGCTGAAATCCATGCTCTGTGTGTGGGATGATGCTCCACAGCTGTGCTACCATTCCCAGAAATGAACTCATGGAGTCCACAGCGGACTGTGGCCCTGAGAGAATGCAGCCCCTGGAGGTATAGCTCTGGCTGCCTCTGGCTCTCAGCAATACTTCAGGGAACAGCACATACAACCAGCAGCAAGATACTGTACAATAAATATCCCTGGGTGAATCTTCTGCCTTTACTCTCTATTAGTGAGTATCTTATGTCCTGGAACAAGACAGTTTATGTCTCTCCAAAATTCTTGTAATTTTCCAGCTGCAAATTCAACCTTTGCCATAGTACTCAAGTGTATCTTTTCCTGTACAACACAGATTCCCTCCTTGGATTCTGCTGAGCTCCTGGATTAAATCCTGAGTCTCACAAGCTGACTGTGTGCTGTGTGAAAATTACATTTTTTTTTTCCCTGGGTTTTGCATTTACTGAGTATCAGCTTCACTGAACATCTTATTTTTCTTCTGGAAGAAAGCATTAAGGATTTACTGTTTCTAGCCTGTTCATATTTTATGTGGCATGTCCTTCTTACTCATTTTCTCTGCAAACTAGACAGGTTCTCTCTTTTCAAGATGTCTTCCTATGAAAGTTTCCCCATGCCTCTAACCACTTTTCATCCTGCTCTTCTATTACTCTGCATCACAGCAGAAAATAGTGTTATTCTAATTAAGGCTGAAAGTGCTCTTCTGATTTGTAGCTGAACTTTTCAAGGGCTTGGAAATACATGTTTACGAATTCAGCCCCACAGATTTGTGCTGAATCACAGAGACACAGGACAGTGCTGGAAGTCCAGGTGTACAGTCATCAGAGACAAGGGTCATGAGATCTAGCTGCTCTCTGAAAAAAGGGGTTATGAGTTCCTTAAAAATAATAATAAAAAAAAAGAGATAAGACCGATAAGACCCTTATCAGTTTTCCTCCAAAACTGTCAGGAATTCAAAATATACAGTAGGTCATCTTCCTCTGGAGGTGTTCCTGGAAGGATGCACTCTCTCTTTCCAAGGCTGACAAAGACCAGGTTGCTGCTGCATGGAAGGCAAAGGGGCACCAGTGGGATGCAGGGTCATGTGCAGGAGGAAGAGCAGTGTTTTCCTGGTTCTGACTTCTCCATCCTCTAGTGCTTCACAGAGAAGACCAGGCGTTGAGGTGGCACAGGCAGGTTTCTGCTGAGGGAGAGCAGAGAGCAGCCGACGCCAGGACTGTGTCTCAGTGCCCACCCAGAGCAGCACCCAGCAGCTGAACTGCCCACAACAGCCCTCCCTCTTCTCCTTTGGGTGTGTTGGGACGTGGTCTGGAGCAGGATGAGATGAGATATGCTCCCACCCTCAGCCTTCCTAGCAGGAGGGGTTTCGGACAGGGCTGTGTTGAGCAGCAACCATGCAATGCAGTGAAGCAAGACTGGAGGAACTTGATTTTAAAAATGCACAAATCAGCCCTGCCTTGGCAGGGGGTCTGCATACCAGTGCTCAGCTCAGCGTGGCACAGGACTGCAGTGTGATGTTCACTTGTGCCATGAAGTGGTTCACACCAGCACAGAGCTGATACCAGGTGTTAGAAAAGCCAGAGGCAGCAGGTTGTTTTGGGTGCTGCATCCATCTCCCATTGCCATCACGGTGAGCAGGAAGTGGTGCGCTGGCACTGCCATCAAGGTGTCAGTCTGTTGCTGAAGACTTCAGGAAGCTTTTTAACCTTCTGCTACTCAAATCATTACAAAAAACACTTTTCGCTGGCTTTGTTGGAAGTGCAGAACTGGAAATAAAACCTGCATTCAGCAGATGCTGGTGTGAAAATGTGGAATTTATGAGATGTCAAAGCAGGAGTGAGGAGATGCTGGGAGTATCTGTAGTTTACACCAATCTCCATAAAAATGAAGTCAGTCTGGTAAGTCAGAAAAGAACATGTTGAAGTCCTTGCCTCTTTTATCCTTTGCTCAAACAGAAAATCAGTCCTCACTCCTGCATGAAATTGTGTAAGTATTTTCTGTGATGTGACATTTCTGCTCAAGTTGTAACAAAGGACATTCATTAATAGCCAGTCTTTGATGCTTTTGATACGTACCACTTGCAGGGGAACTATTCATCGATTTATTTAGTTGGGTTTTTTTTCTCTGAACAACAGGTAGAAGAATGGCAAATTTTCCCTTTCTCTCCCTCTCCCTGTTTTCAGCCACAATAATGACAAACCCTGAGGTACCAGGAAACTCATTAAGACCAACTCAGCTAATATTTGTGTTTATTATTTGACTTAGAGTGAAAGGTTTTCATTTAGAAATAATTTCATATAATGGTACTGAATAAAGAGAACTCCTCACATCTGCCCTTTGCCGGAATGGTTTCTTTGTACTGGGATGCTTTGGTTTGTACTTTCTTGGAAAAACTGGGGTATATTTCCTCTCAGAGCAAAAGATTATAATGTTTGTTGTGATGAGAAAGTGTCTGGGGGATCATCACAGGCAGTAGCAGCACTTTTTAGCTGATGAGGCCTTTAGCAGAAGAAGCTGTAGTAGCTGTACCTGTGTGTACACGTTATACAATGGGGATCTAAAAAAATAGCAGTGGGTCACTCATTAACAAGGCAGTACTAAGAAAATGAGAATATTTCTTCTGCATGTCCCTTGTCACACTGAACTCACGTTGCCACATGCTTGTCTCTGCAAGCTTGGAGGCTGCCAGCCCCATTGAGACCTGTTGGGCAGGGGAATGATGAATAAGAACACAGAAATAGGAATTTGCTGCCTGTTACTGCAGGAAGGATTTTCATGGTTACCTTAGTTGTATAAGACAAGTAGACCTATACTGAGTTATGCCACTTATGTCACTGTTAAGAAAGAACAACAAAGACAAATTTTAACAACATTTATAAATTTCTGCTGGGTTTCTACCACCACCCTGGGGCAGGTGCTTTTTCAAGTGAGTTTTTCTGCAGTTTGTTGTGGTTGATTTTAACAACCTTGTGTAACCTGGTGTGTTTCTGTGCACAAGACCACATTCTCTGTCACAGGAGCTGTACTTCAGGAAGCCTGAAGAAGGGCCACCTATTTCAGGGTGCATGGATTTCTGCTATCACTCCATACACCTGACTTCTGTGCCTAGATGCAGTACTGCCTAGCTAGATCATGTCCACCAAATTATTTGATCTCCCTTCTTCTACTTTCTGCAACTAGACAGGAAATTATTTAGCTCAAGACCTCCTGTTTCCTGTGCTTGCATAGAGTATCTTGAACACCTGCAGAGAAAATTACAATCAAGGATATATACTTAATTAGAGATAAAATGCCTCCCCTGTCACACTGAAGTTGGATGGTGTAGTTGTAAAACGAGACCCTGGGAACAGTTTTTTCTGTTATAGGGAATAACTGCCTTCACTCTAGTGCTGATCTCTTACATCCCTGAGGCTTAGGAATTACTTTTCCCTTCTTGCAAGAGTTATTGTAACCTGTCCTTTTCCACATGAAAAGGTGAGGTGGCTCCAGACTCGGACAGAAAGGCTGTGGAGCCATGGCCCTTTCCAGCTGTGCCCATGCACAACTGGCTGTTCTGTCCTCTTTGCTCCAGTTGACAACCTTTCCCATTCTTCTTCTCCAGCATCTGCTGTCTATTTTGGTCAAACCAAGCCTGCCTCTTCCTCTTCCTTTAATTGTGCTGAAAAAATGAAAAGCATTTGGCTGGGAAATATTTCCTTAGAAAGTCAAAAATATGTTTCATAAGCAATACTGAGCTTTTGGCTTCCTGTAGAAAGATCCTGGACAAGATCCTTTTCTCTTGTCCTGTCTGTCCCCCTTAAAGTGACATGAGAGTAAGGTGCTGCAAATGATTTAACCAAAAGGGGACCACTTCACTTTTCTCTCACCTAACGAGTGATTCACAACAAGAATTTGAGAAAGGATCATTTCATACAGCACCTGTCTAGCACCCTGGGTCTGCACCACATTTGACAAATTCTCCTCTCCTCCACTTACTATACTTTCAAATACCTTTAATTTTAAGATTTTCTGTAAACAGCACACTGCTGCCTAGTGAAGAGAGGTAATTAGTGTTGTCTCTTCAGGACATTTTCAGGTTTCTTTAATGCCACTGGAGCTGTGTCCATGTGAAGACCAAGCAAGGGTGTCTTGATGTCCAGTATTAGTGCGTCTCAAGGTTTTTTTAAATTTGTTTGCTTTTGAGATTATTTTGCTGGTGAACTGAGATCATAATATTGATAACATATTCCTGAATGAGTAGTTAGAATAGAATTAGGAGATTAAGTTCTTGCCGTCATAGTCACTCACTTCACTCCAGTCCAGGCTCTCCATTGTCTTTCTTTGCCCTAGTGGATGTCACAGGATGCTTTTTGTTGGTGGGCACCTTGAAAGGTTGTCTAGCTTGACCACCCCCCTGAAGGCACAGCTGTCTTCACAGTTAGGTCAGACCATCAGGGCTCTGTCCAGCTCAGCTGTGAGTCTCTCCAAGGGTGGAAATACTGTGAGCTCCTGGGACACCCTTTCCAGTGTGTGAATACTTTTACAGGGCAATCAAAAGATGCTTTGGGCCTTTGAGATGGTCAGTAAGGGAATCTGGAGCACTGGTTATTTTTTCCTCTCTCCTCACAGTTGTGGCCAGTGACATTGGAAAAAGCAGATGGACCCAGTCCAAAAAGCAGTCTATTAATACATGTCTCTGTGGCTGGTGTTGCTGCCAAAGAGCCTGTGAAACCTCATGGGACCCCACCTGGAGTGCTGTGTGCAGACACAGGAAAGATGTGGGATGGTTGGAGAGTGGACAGAGCAGGGCCATGGAGATCATTCAGGGACTGGAGCACCTCTCCTGTAAAAATAGTCTGAGAGAGCTGGGGTTGGTCATCCTGGAGAAGAGAAGGCTCCAGGGAGACTTTATTGCAGCCTTTCAGTATCGAAAGAGGACTCTTAAGAAAGACGGGGACAGACTTTTTGTATGGTGTGTGCTGATAGGACAAGAGGTAATGGTTTTAAACTAAAAGAGACTAAGTTTAGGTTAGCTGTAAGGAAAATTTTTTTAAACAATGAGGGTGGTGGAACACTGTCACAGGTTGCCCAGGGAGGTGCCACATCCTTGGAAACATTCAAAGCCAGGTTGGAAGGAGCTGTGAGCAACCTGATTTAGTTGAAGATGTCCCTGCCCATTGCAGGGGATTTAGACTAGATAACCTTTAAAGGTCCCTTCCTATCCAAACTATTCTATGATTCTATGAAACTGTGATACAGGAAGGATATTTTTCCTAATATGCAACCAAAATTTCCCTTTTTGCAATTCATCTTCCTTGTTCCTTATCTCCTTCCTACCTTGAGAGGAGGCTGGCTCTGTCTTG
Organism: Pycnonotus jocosus; assembly: GCA_013400435.1. Lineage (NCBI taxonomy): Eukaryota > Metazoa > Chordata > Aves > Passeriformes > Pycnonotidae > Pycnonotus > Pycnonotus jocosus. The sequence goes on from VWYP01029086.1 coordinate 537,034, forward strand.
CTGCATGAGTTAGCTACGGTCAGCAGTAAGAAACTGAGGCTACAGCAGCCCAATGTCCTCATTGTTTTCTTGTACCTCAAGCATGGCAGTCTGCCAGTGTCCCCTTAAATGAATCTGCTTTAGCTCAAACACACAGCATCTTCCCTGTTTTGGGAATAGCTGTTCACACACCACCTGAAGTTCAGCTGGAGAAGGATGCAAATCTGTCCCTCTGGGTCTGTTTTCCTAACTTGCAATTGTAAGAGAGTACCTGTGACCTGAGAATATCTGTGCCAGTCCTTGATAATTGTTGCCTGAAGCACCTGAGGTTTGTTCAAGGACCTGTGTTTATCCTCACTTATTTACAGAAAAAACAGATATTATGTCCCCCTGGAAGTGTGGTGTCACGACACTAACGAGTTAACCATGTTCCAGGGATGACACTGGGCTACATTATTGTTGACAGTGCTGGAAGGTTGATATGAGTAAAATCTGGAGAGAAAATGTGTAAGAATAAACTTGCAATACTTTTCTCTGATCTTGGTGCTCCTGGACATTTTCGCCTGAAGAACTATCCTTCAGTGCTTGGATTACTGTCCAGAAAATGCTTCCATCACGTGCTGTCAGTGTAGCCATCCAGGCAATGGCAGCAATACCTGACAGATGGTGAGATCCACTGGAAAAATGGTTTTCCACACACAAAAGGGAATAAACACAAGAGTGTGACGACTCACTGAAACGGAAATTATCTGGAGAAGACAAAGCAGGAGGAAAGGCTAACCTGCCTATGAACCGGGAGCTAAAGGAGGAGCACCAGATCAGGATGGCTTAGAGAGAAAGCACACACCTGCACAGCCAGAACAAGTGAGGGACCTCTGTCTTCCCTGCTGTAATCAAATGGTTTGAGAAAGTCCAGACTGTGTGCATCGAGGCTTCAGCCACTCTCCACAGCCAGGGCAATGGTAGTTAGGGGCAGGAGTGAGGCAAGTGGAGGTGGAAGGCAGGAGGGCTCTGCCTGCCCCGGCTGACAGCAGTGCTCCCAGAGGGCAGGCAGAGCCCCTGCTGCCAAAAACAAGTCAAAGGAGGAGAGGGAAATTCTCCAAGGACTTTTCCAATCCACTGGTGCCTCACCACACTTGACACCCATGCTAGGTAAGGTGTACCCTGCCCAAAACTGGAATAGGGAAAAGAATCATAGAATCATAATCATAGAAACATGAAATGGTTTGAGTGGGGAGGGGAGCTTGAAGATCATCAAGTTCCAATCCCCTTGCCATGGGATGGGAGACCTTCAACAGACCAGGTTGCTCAGAGCCCCATGCAGCCTGGCCTAAGCCCCATCCAGTCTAGCCTTCAAAAGGAGAAATGAAGGAAAGTTTCTCTATGGTTTAGGAAAGAGTCAAAATGAAAACCAAGCACATATTTCTGTTTGTGCCATCTCGTGTCTCTTCACCCTCACCAACAGTGCTTATCAAAAAAAGGTTGCTTGCCTTTCCCTGTGATACAATCTTGGGGATATATTTTGCCTTGACTTAGGTGACATAATGAAGGAATCATCTCACTAACACAACCTATTTCCCTTCCTGTATCTGAGGATTTCCTGCTGGCTGGGGTTGCATTTCCCTGTTTTGTTTGTTCTGTATAAATGTGTAGTTTTATGGCATAGGGTTATTTCAGGCAGAACAAGACATCTCCTCTGAAGAACAGCATTTGTAGCTGTCATTTGGGAGAGCCTGTGTGAGCCTTCATTAGGGCTCATAAAATACTATAAAGCTACATGGCACTAAACAGACATTATCAGTTATGTTGCTTCTGGATCTTCCCCTCCCTTCCCCAGATTGTTCCCTGCCTTCTGCACATGGGCTTTATATAAACTGCATTTCCATCTGTTTGGCTTTGTGGACATGTGTCAGATTCCCTTTCCCATGTTGAATTACAGTAGCTCTCCACTTAACCCATACACACATCCTACCTCTTTGTTCTCCATAAGTAAACAAAAAAAAGAGGAGGCCTCTGATCCATTGACATGCCTTCAAATATTTTAAAATTTTTCATTGAAACAAATGCCTGCAATTTCCAAACATTTCTGCAAATCCAAAAATGCCTCCACAAATATTGCTTCACCTACACAGAAATGTTATGACAACATCAAATAAGAATAGATTTGATCTTTCCCAGACCAGGAAACTGAGTGATGGCCCATTTGATTTCTCTCTTTACTCTACAATTTGCAGGCAAAGGAGATAGAAGGGCCTGGAGATGCTGTTTGGTCATTGTGAGATGTGTTTATTCACTGCCAGTTGATAATTAAGTTAGCTCTGTTTCTCTGCTTCTTCCCTGGGAACTGCCCTAGGAGGTGCTGAAAAAGCTCATATGTTTCAGGGATGCAGACAGCCCTGCTAGCAAGAAATTTATCTCCCAGCAAGACTATTCAAGTCAAACAGAAATTACCATGCAGACTGGACAAACTCCTCTGACTGATGTACCAACAAACCATCAAAACCAGAGTGCTGTACTTTGGGAGAGCAGCACTAAACCCTGGTGCTGCAGAGGGAAAGAAGCAGAGCTTCATGCATGCTATGAGTCAGTTCTGATGGCACAATGTGCACTTGGTTGTCTCCCTGTGAGTTAGGAAGTGGCCTGATGCCACAAAACCCCCTTCCAGTACATCCCAGTGTCTTCCAAACAGGCACAGGGTGCACTGGTGGGTGTGATGTCAGTGGAGACTGTTGTAACATACATGTGCTTTTCTGAGAGTCACCTTCCCCTACTGCTGTGCTGAGAGGGCTGTGAGGATGACACAGCTGTCTACCCCTTTCCTTCTCTCCCACAAATATTCTTTATTTAAAACATCTCCCACATATACATTTATTTTAACAATTCTTGTATTAGCAGTCATGTGTTTACACTGCACTCCTGTTTTACTGGAACTTGAAGAAATATTAACCATTGCTTCCACCACCAGCTTGTGGAGGGGTGAGTCCTAATACAGGCTTTTTACAATTTTTTTCCACCTTGAGGAGCTCTGCACAACTCTCCTCACCTGCCCCAGGCTCTCACACACAAACCAGGTGTTGGCCAGCTGACAGTAAGCGGGACAAATCTCAGCACACAGTTGACACTGAGCACAAACCCCATACAAATAGGAGCCCAGTGCTGAGCATAACCACTGTGACACCAGTGGAGAAGAGTGGCAGATAAACTGTTGTGTGTTTCCCTCCAACAATTCATCCTGGATTATATCACCTTCCAAATCTGATCCAAAGAAAGCACATTGCTGATGGCAGGATATTAGTTCTGTGGATATGCACATTATGAGTTGGCCATATGTGGTGTGAAGCCACCTGCCATTTCTTGCTCTGGGAATGAGATCATTAAAAAAGGGGTGGAGGGAGAGGAAAAGTGTATTTCCTGCAAACATAGCATTGCCTTTCTAAGCTACCAGATGTGTATATCCTGTAAATAGTCTACAACTGACACCTAACAAACCTCCTAACATGAGGTTAAAGAGCACAAAGCCCAACTTTCCCATTTTTGGGATCAAAGAGAGAGGGAGGGTTTCTCTGCTCACTCCCTTCCAAGCAGCTTCACAGCCATGTCACTGGGAGAACCATAGCCATGTGAATGCAGAAATATGCTGAGGAAAAATGAGGGATGTGATCATCACTGAGATTATCAGCTAACAAGGCTACTGAAGCCTTTTCCATATCCCTTGCCTGTCTCATCCCTTCTCTCAGTGCTCCAGTTTGTGTTGACAGTAAGCATGTGTTTTTGATAATAAACCCAGTAGATTTTTCTGTATTATTTGGCATTAAAGTGTGGGCAGCAGCCTGCCTGAGAAGATTTGCTCCATACTCTGATCTATACATTTCCCCAGATAGTGAGCAGGACTGAGCACAGGGACCCCTTTGTCCCCAACAGAGCCTTTATTTGTTCCCCACTGCCATTCCTGTTCCAGTCTTGCCTCTTATTGCTGTGGGTACTCAAAACAAACCTGGGCTCTTGCTCCAGTCACCAGGACTGCCTGTTTCTCTTCCAGCTAGTTTATTTTTGCTTTCTTTATCCCTGCCAAGAGGAGGGAGCCTGTGGTGCTTTTGAGCTGTGCTCCAAGAAGCTGCTAAACACCAGGTATGTGGTCTCTTGGGGCTGCCTTGGGAAGGCATTTCTCAGGGCTACAGGCAGCAGGATTCAGGCAGGCACTTTCAGGCGCTTCACCCTGATCTGGAGCATGGAGTCACTTGTAGCCAAGGAATCACTCCCCAGCAGCTTCTGTAGGGGAGTAACCCAGCCTTGGATGCCCTTGCCATCACTGTCACTGCTCCAATGTACTTTATCCCTCACTGAAGGGCTAAAGGATGGTGTTTAGCTACTTCCTTCTTTGTTCACAAACACGTGTCCTCTGGGGGCTGGCTTCTAGCCGTGCTTTGCTGATGCCGTAGAAGGAAGATGATGGTCTTTGTTCAGCTTGCAAAGCACCACACAAGGGATGAGTCTGCTCTGTCCTGTTAATTAATTAATGGCAGTGAAAGCTTATGTACTGCCATTCTCCTGAGTTTGCAGTGAGGGCCCCTTTGAGGCAGTTGCACACAGCCTCCAGGCCCTTATCACCCACACACCTCTGTCTCACAAGCTGCTTTGCAATGGACATATTAAAGGACAGACTGGAAGCCACCACCACAATGTTCTGTCAGACTGAGAGCAGTTAACAGAGCAGCATTTCTGCCACCACAGAACAAGAGCTGAGCTTTTCCAGCCTCAGTCAAGTGCCAGCCACTTTGTGCATGTCATCAAGGGCACTACTGAAGATGTGCAAATCTGAACCCGCATGACATGGTCTGCACCTCTAAGGATGCTGATCCTGCATCCAAAGGCTTCTTGCTTCCCTTGCTGGCAGTCACTGCTGCAAAACCAGCCTGCTACAGGCCGAGAGAGCTGGGGGCTGTGCTGCCTTGTTCAGGAGCTGCCTGCTGAGAAAGGGTGGTGAGTAAAGTGGGTTTTTCCACTGCCAACCTACATGGAAAATATTTAAAACAGAGAAAGAAAACCCTTAACCACAAACCAGACTGAAAGGAAACAACATGCCCAACAGGGTGGGCTATTTTGTTGGGTTTTTTTCGAAATTGAAACTGCACAAATTTAAGAAGGTTGTGCTCTACACATTTTTTTCAGTGTAAACTGGCTACATCAGTTAACAATTCCTTGTATGTGACTTGTCACATTTTCCTGCCTTTCCCTTTGTGCTGAACAATGCCACTTTCAATTGCTGATACCATGTCTCAGCCATGTGAAGAAAAATGATTTTTTTTTTCAGTAGGTTTGTATTTCTTGTGCAGATCCCAGTTTCTTTCTTGTTCTAGGGAAAAATATTTTGTTTAAACTTCGGCATTATGAAATAATCCATTGCGTGGTAGAGGAGATTGCCTTCCAACTGCACTTAGAAACAGAAAGTGATTCTATATGTAAGCAAAAGCCTCACCCTGTCCTAATCTGCTTTACCAGTCCGGCGCCCATAGGTTGCAGAAATGAAATGTAAATATTTGAAGGAGGATGTTAATGCAGAACCTTGGGCTAGAGGTGCAGTTTTCCCAAGGGATTTCCTGCTACATCTTCCCTATCTGAGAGCAGAAAGCATTCTGTCTCTGGCCCACCCAGATCCCCTTCCCTTCCCTGAGAAGGGCAGCTCCCGGGGCTCCTTATGAGGTGGCAGCAGACCCCAAGGGTGCTAGGCAGCTGTGCCTTCCCTCCTCTGTGTTTCTCCATGCTTTGGGCTGAGCTCGGCTGCTCCCCGTGGCTGCACCAGGCCCAGCAGCCCTGAGCCCTGCCCGGCCCTTCAGCTGTGCCGCCCCCGGCCCTGGTCCTCAGCACCGCCCCGGCTCCCTCCACAGCCCGGCCTCAGCCCTGCTCCCGTGCGGGCCCTCAGCCGCGCTCCCGTGCGGGCCCTCACCCCCGCTCCCGTGCGGGGCCTCAGCCCTGCCCCTGTGCGGGGCCCGCCTCCCAGAGCAAGCACAAACAGCCGGGGAGATGGGGTTTTCCCCAGACACTGAGCTTGCATGGCTGTGTTTGCTCGGTTGCTGTCCCGTGGAGAGGCCACCCCAGAGCAGCTTCTGCAGAGAGCACAATTTCAGTCCACCATGGATACACCCAGCTCCTCTCACAAGTGAACAGGGGTCACCAGGGGATCACTGGGGGCTGGTTTGAAAGGAAAGCAAGAAGGAAGCATTTCCCCTGCAGGCTGAGCTGGACACCTGCCCTCTTTTCCAGCTGAGCCAATCTTTTCCATGGTGAGGAGGCCATGCCTGGGACCATGCACTGCTTTCCCAGGTTTGGCCATCACCTCTCCAAAGAATAGAGCCTCCTCCAGGATGCTGTGGATGCCTGTGCTGCACCAGTGGGGCACAACAGCCCTACCAAGGAGTCAGCACTGCTGGGAGCTCTGACAGAAGCTGATTATGCTCTTATTTGTTCAGAGAAATGTAAAGCAGGCTTGCAGCTGGGGAGAAATGGATGCTGCCTACTGCAAAGGCAGCATCTCTTGCCTCCGATTTAAGCAAAGCCCTGAAGGACTGAAGGGATAACTATATTTCTTTGACCTAACTCTTCCTCCAAGAACATTGTGACAAGTGGGGGTGATTTGGCCATGACTTATCATGGGACATTTGTGCACAGGACTTGGAGACATCTACCACTAAACTGAGCTGCCTCATAATCATTTTGACCTTAGCTGGTTCTCTCATTAATAGACCCTCTTACTGGTAGAAAACCCTGTGCAGGCAGGTAGCAGTGTTTTAAAAAATAGCTTGTCTAATCAGACCCAAGTGATGCCATGACAATAGCAGCAGCAATCCTGGACATGGATTCAGACCTGAAATATTAAATCCCTTTGATGCTCACAGTTCAGCAATCAGCACAGTGAATAAATGTTTGTGCCCAGAGCAATGGAAAGGGATGGGGCTGTGATTTATCATGTCAGCACAGAAGTCTCTGGGAAGCACCATTTGGCCTCCTCATCCCCCCACCAAATCTTTCTGGTCTAAGTGCTGATGTTGTCAACTCAGTTTAAGGTCAAAATACTTCTGTGCTTCTTTTCAGTAAGGAGCCACATGTGCTACAGGCTGGCAAGCAGCACATACAAGGCAACCTGGGAAGGAAAGGGTGGAGGAGAGGAAGTGTGGCAGGCTCTGTCGATGTAACAGAGACTTCCTGGGCTCCTCTGTCTCCTGTCAATGTCTTGCAGCAGGTGAGAGTCCAAAAGAAGCTGGAGGAAGAAAATAAACAGGTGAGTCAGTAGGCACATGGACCCTTGGACACAAAAATAGTAAAAGCACAGTGCACTTAATGATGTCTCTGTCCTCTTGCTCTCTCAGCCTGTGTTTCTGACACATTAGTACAGCATTACTGGAGAGTATTTTTCTCTTGTACTATTGGACACCTGCTGTGGATTGTTTGATCCACATCTTCTATGGGTTACTGGAAGAGGCCTGATAATCACAGGAGCAAATAGGCAACTATTCACAGTAGGACACTCAAGAAAATTGTAGTGTTGACATGCTGTTCACTGAGGACTTGCTCAGGAGCCTCAGGGGTGGAACAAAAGCCAGATAAGATTTACCATGAAAATTCAAGGACTTTGTCCACATTTTGTGCATGGTGAGGTCAGGTGCAGTAACTACATGACATAACATGACATGACATAACTTGTCTTCACCAGCCTCGTTGTTAGTTTAGTTTCAAGCTGTCACCTCTTACTAAAACAGGGGGTTCTCCTACACTGGTTTGATGCTATTTTGATAATTGAGAACCAGGGGTACTCTGTAACTCTCAAAGACAGTCTGAGTCAGACAGCTTGATCCATCCTTCTCCTTTACCTCTTTTGCTTCTGGATCCTCAGATTTCACCTAGACAAGTGACAAGTCTCTTCTGCGGACATAGGGTGTCAGGCAAGTAAATTATCAGTTTCCTCATATTTCACCACAGATTGACAACACTGCCTGTGTGTCAGCCTGCGGGGTGGAGATATGTCAAACAAGAGCAGATTACCTTCGATCATGTGTATGAAGTCGTGAACAAAAATGTGAGGGTTTTTCTAAATTAAAAGATCCCTCAGAAAGGGAAATGTTGGCAAATGTATTTGTTTCTAGCATGGCAAGTTGGACATGTCCAAACTCTGATCTTGGAATGTGATCTGGGAGTGAATGAATGTATGTCAGAGCAGGATGTGTGACTTGTCAGGTTTACAGTCATGAATTGTGGCTGCAGGGCTCCCGTGGGCTAAATTTCCCAGGTGAGGCTATGAATATGAATAAAGCCCTGGAAAAAAGTTGAAGGTGACCTTGCAGGCACAAAGGACAAAGTGTACTGACTGCCATTCTGGAGTCTGATGTTTTGATACTCCCCGCTTAGTTTGAAGCACAGACTGCCAGAAAGCTGGCAAGAACTTCTCACATAGCATTTCCTAGAGTCAGTTTTAGACTCAGAAAAAGTGAAATAAAGATGATTAGATCTGCTGTCTGCCCTGTTGAGGATCAAAGTCCAACCATGTTCCAACAAGCTTTTCTAATTTTCACAGTTCTGCAGTATCAGAGATGCTTTTCTAAAGCAAATTTCTGAACTGTGCCCAGTGCAACCCACTGCCTAATGTGCAAAGTGGATGAAGTAAATGCATATTACATTTCATTCTGTTTGTAATTAACATGACATTTTATGGTGAGTGAAACTAATTGTCTCCAAAGATATTAGATAAGGGAAATATAGTTGACAATTTAATGTGGTAAGACATAAAATTGGTGCATTAGAGCAGGCTAGAGAGGTTGTGATGAACTGATGTCCTTATCCAGTCTGGCAGCAGCTAGGACATGTAACCATATAAACAAATACCTTGTTCTTGTGGGCAGATGCTCTCTTCTGAGATGGTTTAGAGGCATAATTTGCCACTGACAATATCATACAACTAGGCAGAGAAGCTACATGCCAGGGATTTGCAGCTAAATTGTGCTACCTAGAGCTGGCTGCACATGTTTATGCCCTTTCTCACCTGTTTCACAAACAGGTTGCTAATATAGTCATTCATTACCTGAGTTACTTCACCTCTACACCAGTGCAGCCTGCTCCTGCTCTCCTATGCATCGCATACTGCAGTGTTTTTTGTACTGAAATGGTGAATCTGAGCGTCCCACTTAGGACTTCTTCCACTACAACAAGCAACACTGAAAAGTTGTCTAAGATCCACCAGCCGCTCTATATTTAGCTTTTTTTAATTATTAAGATCTGTGACAGAAGAACAAATTGTGTTGTTCACATGAATAATCTCTCTCATAAGGAAGTTCTTTGAACAAAAGAGATACAATGAACGCTATAATTGTATAAACTGCAATCCATCAAATCACATCATATCATTAAATAAAACAATCAGGGCTAAATGACAAAGAGTTGTGTACAGGTGCATATACCTCAGCATCTACTGAGCATGTCTTTTCCTGAGTGGTTTGAGGTGTTGGATTCCTGCCTCACACAGCTTGCACCAAATATCATGTTACATCAACCTCAGATCCCATAAATTGACATTTACAGGGTCTGTCCAGCATAAAGATCAACACAAGATAACCATGCAGGGATTTATCCATTTTCTTAGTTGGATTTTTCTGGCTGATAGGAACTTAGAGTGAACACAGCACTGCTGTTATTTGGGCCCAATTATATAATTTCAGTTAAAGTATAATTTCAAACTGGAGTAGGTGTATCAGTGTGTACCATCTTCACATTTTGACCATATATTTTAGAGTTATGCCAGATAACTCTGGTAAGTTCTTTTTAGGAACTTTCTGTACCTAACAGCCCCAAACCCATGTCACCTTGTCTCTATCAGGTATTGGGATATCCATTGTCTCCTCACAGATATTTGTTTCCAAAGTAAACCGATAAATTATAAGAAGAAAGGAGCAGAAGCTCCCATCAATTTAGAGATACTAAATTTAATGTTACCCATCTGCTTGCTCAGAAGAAGCAGGTTTCATGGATTATTTGCAGCCCATGAAGAGAAAGAATTTGCTGAGACCTGGGACAGGCATTATTTTTACCTGAAAATTGCAGAACTGTAACAGGCAGAGTACCATGAGCAGAGCAGAGGACTAAGCAGTACATTTATCAGTACCAGGGGTTGCAGGAATTCCCAAGGCTAGGAATATACTCAGCAGAAAGCTTGATGGAATATGTTTAGGGGATATTTCATGCTGCACAACCAGCACTTTAGAAGGGGGCAAGTAAATAGGAAAAGCTTGGCACAGGAATAGGACTCGGCTTTGGGAAGCTACTGGAATAAAGTGTTTTACTCTGAAGCTTTTTGAGTTGGAGTAACTATCTACAAAACTGAAGAGCAGAAGTGCCTTGCAGTAAGACCACAGCCATAAGAGTCTCTCTCTAAATATAGTAACTGCTTCATTAGGCCTTTCATTGCAGCAAGGGCAATGTAATTTTTTTTTTTTTCCTTATGCTTGCCTATTGCTAAGGGTGACTCGGGGGATTGGCAAGCTATCATATTTCCTTTCTGCTGGGAGCAATAAGCTGAAAGGGGGCTAATGCTCCTCTCCCACTGCTCAGTGCTCTGATGCAAGACCAGAGATCCCCAGGGGCCTGCAGGCTGCTCTACCACTAATCAGCATGACCATTTTATGAGGCATAAGTCCCATGGCAAGGTCATCATAAAACATCTCTAGATTGTAAAGTAGCCAATTTCCAATACTGAGGATGATCAATTTTGCATTCATGGTTGGCCTCATAGGACCTCAGGGTACTCTCTGGGCTGGCTGCTCCTGTAGAATATATCTGGGGTTTGAATGCATGCTTCCTACATATGTACAAAGATAACAGCTGCTTTTCCCAGGCTTTCTTCCTCTCTTTTGTCTATGTAAAATTATCTATCTTTCTGAAGAACTGCAACAAGGAAGAAAATGGCAAATTTAAGTTTCCTTTACATTTTTTAACCCCAGCATAATAAACCTTCCACCAGTGCCTGCTGTGCAGTTGTGAATCTCCTTAATGTGCATCCTCTGAGTCATGTTAGTTCTTTTGGGATGAATAGAGGAGAATACAGAATTTATACTAATGTGGCCAGGAAATGGGAGAATAATCAATTTTATCTCTAGTTCTCAGCTTTTTCTCTACTCCCTACACAACCAGGAAGGGCTGTCATTTAGACTACACATTGAAGTTCATGGGTGTGGATGCTGTTCAGATCCAGGCAGCAGGGACAGAGAGATAAGGGCAGGGACAGAAAAGACAGTCTAGCAATGGTCTTCAGAAAATGCAGATTTATTTGCAGCATTAGTGTAACACCAGTGGGGAAGATAACTTTTTCTGCAGTTCTTAAATCTGGTCACCTCCTGCGTTGAAAGAAACACCCCAAAGCAGAGGATATGTCCTGCTTTCTCTCACAAACCCAGACTGAAATGCCTGTTCTGGTTTGACAAGGCAGGATGTGTTCCTGCTTTGCAGGCAGGGCCATTAAGGGTTGGATTGCTGGCCACCAAACTGTCTCTACCTGGATTAACAGATGGTGCTCTGAGACAATCATTTATTGCTGTTATTTATTCTGAGCTAAATCTGAATGCACCATCTTTACATAAAAACAAAACTTTGTACTTTGTCCTCTCAACTGCTGCTCTTTAGCATAAAGCCAGGCAATAACACTGCAGTGATTAGAGCTCAGTCATGGTTTAACTTTGCATAAATCAACAAATCTACAAGGGCCAGGGCTGGCAGCAGACCCAAGGTTTCCCAATACGTGGGTTTACTTTGCCATTTCCTGCCATTTGGAAAACATTTTAGCTTTTTCCCTGGTTACAGATATCTCACAGATCTGGGTTCTGGCTCCAGCAAACTGTTCCCTTCTCCCAGCTCCTGTTGTAAATGAAGGTTTCCTCAGCAGCAGCCAGCACAAGAGCTTGTTTTATAATCCAGCAGTCACGGTGCTGTGCAAGAAGACATCCAGCCTGGAGCAGCTCATGTCTCTCAAATTAACTTGCCTCCTGGCTCTGCTCCTTCCTTGCCTGCTCTCTGTGCTTTGCATTCTGTGTTTTTGTATTTCTGTCCTCAGTCCAAGATACTCTTTCTTGTCAATCTGTATGTTTTGGTTTCGATTCAGCATTAGGCACGCTCTGTTTGTCACTGGGAAAGCCTTTGCAGGATGGGTTGCTTCATTTAGAGGAGTCTCCTGGGAGACAGAGATGAGATTTTTTGCTTTCAGTATCGAAACCAGCACCACTTGTGCATTAATTATGTGGAAGCAAGCTGGTGAAGAATTTGATACTGATAGATCACAGTTGAAGGCTGTCAGCTTAGGGCAGGCTCCCATTCCAGTCAGAGAAAGCAGTTCTCAGGTATTTGCCTATCCTCACCTTTCTCAGTGAGCTCAGAGCACAGTTGTGAGCTATATATATTAAATACATGCATATGACAGAGTCAGATATATATATATATATATATGTATGTATGTATATTTGGTAGTGAACCAACATGAGAATCATCAGCCAAAAGAACATGAATATATAGAGACAGGTGGTACTCAACACATTAAAATTCTGATATGTTGAAGACAGGTTTGGGGCACTGAGCTGTCTAAATACTAAACCGATTTAAAGTTTTTTACAGCTTTTGAATTCATCTCCTTGATAGTGGACAGAAAGATGCAAACAGCTCCTTGAAGAGCACTTTTCTTTACTTCTCTCTCCACAACATCCTCAGCAGACCACCAGGACGTCCACAGCAGGAACATGGGCTTTGGCCCACAGGCTGCTGTCAGCTTGGGCCACTCAGCTAGAGGCTTCTGCAGACCAGTAATATTCCTACCCAAATTTCTTTTTGTCTCCTTTTCTGCTTCACAGTGACACAAGGAAGAGGGTGATGATATAAGCAATGAATGAGAAAAAGTAGATCTCCCCAAAACATCCCAAATAATTCTTCAAGAACATCCCAGATAGGGATGGGGGACCATAATTAGTGAACAACATGAATGATTTTCCTCTGGGACGGCCCAGTCTGGACAAGGATGGCATAGAGAATATCTGCAGAGGGTTCTGTGCCAGCCCTGTGCTAAGCCAAGGTTAGCATGGGCTGGCAGCTGGCACCTATCAGCCTGACCCACATTAGCCTTTCTCTGGCACATAGCGGGGACTCTTTTCAATTCCCCAGGCACCTGGGTTATATTTACACAGCTGCATTTTGCCTTCTGAATGGGCTGGTTTGGAGAAAAATCTTGTTTTATAAACGGCCCATAGATTGTAAATACCTGAAGAGAGCAGCTTGCCCAGTACCCTGGCATCTTTGGCTGTACCTGCAGCAGAGCCCAAAGCTCCTGGCAATGCTTCCTGCAGTGTGCAGACAGATGAGACCAGTGGGTGGTGAAACCACCACACTGCCTCATGACACTGTGCAGTGTCACCACAGCAGGAAATTATAGACCCTGTCACTTATTCGGAATTTTTAAAAGGATTAAATTTTTGCATGGATGGGATTTGCATGTGAAATGATACTCACTAGGAAATAATTATGAGATAAGGCCATCATTGTGCTTCAAGGGGAGGCTGATATCCATCTGCATCAGAAATCACTGCCTTCCCACTCTTGGAAACACACTCTGATGCTTAAGGTGGTGCTTTTGTCCCTGGTCATTGAGTCAGAGATGGATGTTCTGATCCAGCAAGACCTTTGGCATGTCTATAAACAGAAGACATAATGTGAAGGACCAGTGCTTTCCTCTAGTTTGGAGGTGAGTACAGTATTAGGTAGTGTTGCAGGTTCCCATGTGGGGCAGGACCTCTACCCCCCTGCTCTCTACCACAGACAGTTGGTGCGTAAAAAGATAACCCTGGGCTGAAAGACCCAGCAAGAGTCATCTTTGGCACAAAAAGGCTTAGGCCTCAGCTGAGAATCAACATCTTGGTCTGGAGAGCTGATATGGGAAGAGATACAAGAAATATTCTTGACTGAGAGAAACTGTTTTACAAACCATAAAAGAAACACGAGTTATCAGAGGCAGAAACCTACACACACACCCTGAAAATGTGGGAGACTTCTCCGCAGAGCTTGGATGCAAATCCATGGTTACTTCCCCGGGGATTGAGGGAAAGGGTCTGGATGTGTGCCTCACCAAAAATTAGATGATAAGATCCATTGAATCCTAAGTTATATTACTTCTTTGTTAGCTGTAACATTAATTAGTAGGTACCTTTAACCCCGCTGTATATACCTGCTAGTAGTCTCTTTTTGTCCTTACCCCTGTGTAGCATTAGTTTGTTTTAAGTCTTATGTCTGTTAGTTTTCTGTCTATTAAAAAATTAATTCATTCTATAATAGACTGAATCAGCCATTATTAAAGAACTTGCAAATGAGACTGGGTTTTGGGGTGCTGGCCACCTCAATAAAGCTACTGTCTGCTGCCAGAGGCCTGGGCAAAAGGTGAGGACTTATCTAAGCCACCATCTCCATTTGTAACACCATGCCTGCAGCCAGGATCAGCTGGGATTGGATAGCTGCAACTTGGTGATGCTGTGCCTTGCCTGAAGCTTTCCTGTCCCCAGGGGCACCTCAGATGTGCTTGGGTGCCCTGCACAGCTCAGGGGTTCTCACTAGCTTTATCTTTCATTGCTTGCTCCTGTCTGAGTACTTCTGTGATGGGCTTGTGTATCAGCAGAGCCTTTGCTTGGTGACAGGGAGACAGGGAGCCTGTGCAGTCCTCCCAGGCCCACAGAAAGCCTTGTTCTGGAGACAGGAATGAGCCACAGACCCCTTGGCCATGCCAGTAAATCCCAGCCTGCTGGAACCTGGCTTTTTCTCTATCCCATCATGAAAAACTTTCAGGAGGGGTTGTACAACATAAAATTTCTTCTATTACAGAACCCCCAAGTTTACTCATTTTCCCCAGCAAGCAGAACAAAAAAGAAAGGGTAAGAAGAACATAACCCTTGCTTGTGAGTATATTTAGAGGTGGCAAAGAGCTTCTCTGCAAGAAGTGGACATGGAAACATTACTCAACCTGCTGGGAAGAGCACTTCAGCATTGTTACCTTGTTTGCACACTGAGCTCCCGGCAGGGCTTTTAGGCCAAGGCTCTAAAGAAAACAAGCAAACCTCATAGTGTCTCAGCCAAAGTGTAATAACAGCTTTAATAGAGTGGAGGAAATTGTTTTGATCTAGCTGGTTTCCTGTAAACCCAGAAGATTTGGAGATTTTTCTGAAAATAAATTCTTGGATGCAAAGGAGTTTTTATATGTGTATTTATGTACCTATCTAGGGGAGATTGGAGGACTAGTGAGCGTGCAGGTGCACCACCCCTCCACAGTGGCACTTGTACACAGGTATGAGAAGCCCTGGGTGACTCGCAGCCACCTTGGCTGGCTCTGTCCCAGTCCTGCACCTCACAGTCTGGTTTCACCAAAGAGAGGGCTCAGTCACAGCTCACCCTGGCTATCAAAAGAGCTCATAATGGTTTTTACAAGCTGACCTTGTTTGCAAAACTCACAGAAATGCTTTGCAGAAACAGTATTAGCTAGGAAGTTAGAAAGGATAAATATTTACAACCTCTTTCAGGTGAAATGGCATAAAAATACAGGTACAGGCAATACTGCCATAATTCATAAACAACACGGTGAGATATTGATACCTGAGCAGTCACAGTGGTGTGATTAAGAATCACTTTGTCTCCTACAGCCGGCGAAGATGTATCAGCAAAGGAA
The DNA here is from genome assembly GCA_013400435.1 of Pycnonotus jocosus. Lineage (NCBI taxonomy): Eukaryota > Metazoa > Chordata > Aves > Passeriformes > Pycnonotidae > Pycnonotus > Pycnonotus jocosus. The sequence continues at coordinate 552,737 of VWYP01029086.1, forward strand.
ACACACGGGTAATGTCATTATGCAGCAAAGTAATTAAATAACACCCTTCAAAAGCAGAGCAGTCTCAGTGCCTCCTGGCATGCAGACTCCTGCTCCCAGCCACCATCTCCTCCAGAGCCGCAGGTACCTGCAGGCTTTGCTTTCCCTTGGCAAATGCCAGGCACTTGGGAGCTTTTGTGTTCCCTCCAGAGAGCAAGCAGGAGAGGCCAGGGCCCCTCTCCCCTGTTTCAGAGGGCAGAGACAGTGGAATGCAGGAAGCCAGGCCCTCTGGATCCAGTTTGGCAAATGCATTCACACTTCTGGCACTGCAGTGGCTCTGGGGACTGACTTTGCAATGCCCATCCCTGGAGCAGAGCCAGCCACTGAGAATGACTGATCTCTTGCCTGTGCTTGCTAATGATGGAAACGATAGCCAGCTCAATGACTGAATTAATTAGCATTCCCACTTTGATCCCCTTTAGGATCAGAGTCCTGGATGTCTTGGGCAGGCATGGCTTTTACCTGCACCTCTTGGTGATATGCCTTTCCCTTCAGGCTCCAGCATCGTGCTGGAAAAATATAAAAAACCTCAAGCTTCTCCCTGGTGGAGGAGTATTGCCTGCCTCTCTCTTGATTCCCAAAATAGCAGCTACCAATGGCTCCCTAGAACAAAGACCTCCACATGTGCCCGCAACAAGCTCTCAAAACAGCACAGATGATGGGGACATGGGACCAAAGAAACAAAACCTTTTTAGTTCCCCTTGTGTGTTTACAAATGATTGAAAAAACAGACTCAAAAGAATGCCCAATTCAGCAAAACTTTGAATGGCATGGAATGAGCAATTCCTGGCACAGGCTGTGAATTCCAGGTCTGATTCATGCAAACTTGGAAAACACTGTGCAATGAGAGCTAGAGAAGGCAAGAGAGCATCACACTGGGCAGTGAGCTGAACAGCAGGGCTGGTTCATTCAGGTGCTTCACCTCTGCTTTATAGAACCATCAACTCAGGAATGGTGCCTATATGTGAGTGGTGGCTGCTCCGCTTTTCTACTGCAGATCTGGTCTGTGCCTTTTCCACAAGGTGCAATTTAGGTAGAAAATGTTTCCATTTTTTGTGCTAGTGGCAATATGAGAAGTAAAACAATGTAGAATGTGGTCCAAATAATTAATTTAGTAATAATAATAAACAAAAGAGTATGGCTTCTCATTCGAAGCAGACCCATTACCATGACAATGCAGTGAGAGAGGAAGAGGGGCAGAACAGCCCTATAACACAAAGAGGACCTCTTTCCCCTCTCCCAGAGGAACTTCCCAATGGAACCTGCAGATGTGGCTCCCAGCAGGGTGGTTTGGACCATGGTGTCAGCACCCCTGCTCCTCTCTCTGCCACCTCTTTTTGATGAGCCTAAACTGCAAGGATTGGACTCCTGATCTGCCAAGGGGTGAGTGTCAGGGTATGTGTGGTCAATCTTGTGGTCATCAGGATGGTCACATTTTTCTCCAAGCATATAGTTCCTGCTCAGAGACAATCAGAACAAGGCCAGGCAAAATTTGCATTCCTCTTAATGAGAGGAAAAGACTTTTGGGAGAGCTGGTTCAGGACTTCATGCCAAGAGGGAATTACCCTGTAGCACTGGGAATGAAGTGCCACGTGTGACTTCTTCACATAGTTAAGATTTTGCTGTCAATAAGGGTCTGCACACACGCAGTCTGAAAAGAAGTAAAATGGTTAGGATGTCTTTAAAAGAAGAGCAGATCACAGCTTGGCACGAAGCTACTTTTGTTGGCAGTGCATAATTGATGTGAAATAAATTACAAGCCAAAAAACAGAGAAATCAGCTTGTTCTTTAGGGCACTGCCTCTAATGGGGGTTGAACGCTTTCTATTTCTGGCTGAATTATTCTGATGTGTGAAGCATGACAGATTGAATTGCTGCCCAGCATCTTTATTAGGTTTATTTACTAAAAGGCAAAAAGCATGGGAAGACAAGATAATCATACCTGAAATCTGCCTACGCCTCCCCACTGTCTCCCTCACCCGACAGTGCAGAAGAAAGATTAATTTTATTACAGATCCATGAGAGGGGTGTCAGAGGCCCTAGGCAGAGGGACTGTCACACTGTGCCACTGTGGCATTGCCAGCAGATTCCTTCTGGCTGTTCCAGAGGCTGGTGGCCTTCACACATGGGTCAGGACAGGAAAAGCCCCCTACCCTGTGGCATGATGCAGGAGGCACAGCCAGGACACTGATGCTCTGCTCAGCCGCTGGGTCTTGCACACTCTTAGGTAGAACTTGCTGTGCAGTCATCTTTGGGGGAGGCAGACAACAGGGAGGGGGCTGGGAGATTGCCAGCTTTTCTGGGTTTTTCTCATCTTTGAGAGACGATTCAGATTAAATCCCTTCTAACAGAGACTGTTCCTCTACATACCCACATCTCCCCATCTGGAGAGTCCCCAGGCATTTCAGATGCATCCTCACAGCCATGCTCTGCATATGAAATTACATCTCTATATGAACCCAGAGATGCCAAAATGGGGAAATATGCTTATTAAAAACATATTCATTACTTTAAAGGAGCCCTCAAGCAGCATTGTTATTAGGCTGTGATATTGCTGTTTGCTCCCTCTTGCCTGTAGTGCTCTTTCACAAGTTTAAAAAGAGCATTTCATTCCCTGCTAATTTTCTCTTTTGGTTTCACTAAACATTTAATGGTCAGTATGTTTCTATCCATGACTGCATTATTTTTGAGGAATTCCGCACTGTGACAGGAAAGGTGCTTGTGCAAGCTCTCAAGTAATGCCCTCACAGAGTTGTGTTCCAGGCCGTACCAAAATGAGTTCCTTAAGCTGAAAAAGAAGGGATGGTGTTTTTTTCTGCTCCATTTACAGCGGCTCTAACAGGTTCCCAACAGTCTTGGTAAGGCAGGTCACCCAATCTATGCTTTACTTCACAGATGGATTGCAACAGGACCTGCTGTGTGTTTGTCACCCGTCATTAGAGTGGCAGCCCCAGTCTCCCCAGCAGAGATGGAAGCAGAAAACAGGACTGTGCATCTGTGCAAGCTGCAGCAGAGCAGGAAAAGAGCAAGCAAAAATCCGACCCAAAGGAAAATGTTGGATGTTTTTTGAAGATATTGAAAAATGCTTTAAAATAGTTCATCTCTGCTGAAGGTTTGCACTTTTGTGTTGTTTTGGCTCCGCCCCTTACATGGTTAATGGAATTCTGTCGGTCAGCCTGTGTTCCTGTCTCAGGGAGACTAATGAATTACCAGCGTAACGGAGTTTCCTTCAGTTCCCGGGTTTATGGGCTCGGATCTGTCATTTCATTCCAACTATGCCTGGTACAGAATCCAAGCCAGCATGATTTTGGATGAAAGCTAGAGAACAAAGCTGGCTTTTTCCTCTAGCTGTCCTTCAGACCCTGATCCCCTAGCAGATCTCAGGTTGCACCCACTCTATCCTAAGCCAAAACAAATATAATTAAAAGCATTGACCACATAGTGAACCAGAAAAAGTAAAGATCTTAACTCTGGCTTGCCCATGCCTAAGATAAATGCTTTAAGAACTGGGCTCTCTGGATGCTTCTGTAGAATTTACAGTTCCTGGCTATTGGTAGTGTGTTTGGGGGACCAAGTGGTGTTATGGTTTTGGGGTTTTGTTTTTGTTTGTTTGTTTAATTTTTAAACTGCTCTGCGTTTGATCCTTTCCAAAAATCCTTTCTTTCTGGTCAGCTCTACTAAATAAATCGGATTTCTTCACCATTAAGTTACAAGAAAAACACAAAAGAACAAAACAAAGGAAAATCTAAGGTGAGCTGTGAAAAGTAGCACTGTTTTTTGTTTAAAGAGCCCATCTCCATCAGTGGATTTGGCACTTTTGGTGACTTTTATTAACCTAAAGTTTAGAAATGTAAATTTAGATGCCTATGTTCTGACATTTTGCCCAGCCTGGGTTGGGAATATTCACAGTTGTTTCAAAAGCCATGTCACCCTGACACGACATCAGAGTGCCAGAGGATAATTTGGGGGGAAATGTACTTTTGAAGATTGTCTCATCCAAAGCAGGGCAAACTCATGTGGGGTTACTTGCCCTTTGTTCTGCCAAGTTGTGAATACTTGCAGGGATGGAGATTTCATAACTATTTCAACAAGCCAGCCTCCTCCATGCTGGACTACATACCACTCTCCTGAAATGACCACAACAAAAGTTGTGCATTCATCTCAAAAAATTCAGTTCCTGTGCTCATAGGAAGCCCTATGTTGAGGATCCAGGCTACTGCTTCCTCCCATAGGACTCAGCACAAATTCCAGTGGACTGACATTTAAATACCACCCCCAAGTAAATCTCTCAGGTGGGTACAGAAGAGAATGTCCCAGTCCACTGGTGACATCTCAAGACATGTATGGGGTGGATCTGCTGTGTCTGGCTTCCTCCCTCCCAGCCCACCCCTGGAGCAGGCAGAGCTGTTTCAGCAGCAGGGACTGTGTGTGTCCCACTGGCAGAGGGACTCTGTGTTTGGCTGCCACAGAGAAACCTTTGCCTACAGCCAGTTCCACCAGCAGATTTCTGGCCATTTAAAATTTCCTGTGACCCTTCCTGCATTCAGATCAGCCTCCTCTCTCAGCAGAGAGTGGAAAGCAGCTAGTGGACACTATTACAAACTAAGCAGAAGAAAAGTGGCGTACTGCCAAAGATTCAGGGCAAACCTGCATTGGTTACACCTATAGCCAGCCCAGCCCATCTCTCAAGAATTTCTGGAAGAATTTAGGTGCAGGATATAGTCAGTGCCCATCACTTCAGTATGTGTAGCACAATTCAGGTCTCCAGCACAATGAAGAAATAAACAAAAGTTGCTTAAAATACCGTGCTCTGGGTGGTATTCATCTGTTCAGATAGAAGGCATCCAGCTGAGCAACCGAGAAAATGCCCTGCAAATTGTGCTTTGCATTGTTCTCTATTTATAACAAGATATAAGGTCTGAGGGAGGAAATTCCCAAGAGATCAGCACTCACTGCTATGGGTTTAGCAGTGGCAGCCCTCATGCCTCATTTTGGTGCTGTCACAGGCAAAGGCAGATGATGAACAAACCAGAATCTCAAGATCATGAGGGTTCTTGAACTGTGTCTACAAGCATTTGGGCAGAACAAGAGGAGGAAGTGATGCTTTGTGCCTCTAGCACAGGACATCTTCCTTCCTCACTAATCAAAATTTCTGAGACCTTCAAAATCTGAAGCTGGGCACAATATATTCAATGTATTCATACTGCATCCAGTAGCCTTTCTCAGCATTTGAGCTGAGCAATTGATTTGGGAACAGAAAGGGACCCTTGAGGGTCATTTTCCCTGCTCTGAGTTTCCACAGAATTCTAAATTCAGGCATACTGCCTGCAGAACATCCCACTGAACTCTGTTTCTGCTCTCTGTACTTGTTGTCATACAGCTTTGTCTGTAAAGCTAGAGAGCCAAATCTTGAATCCTTTGAACAGATTTTTAGACTTAAACTTCCATTTCTATTACATGTTATTTTACCCAGATGGTGGATGACAAGGCAGTGTTGATAATGCAATTTAGACCTGCCATCTATCTCATCATTAATGTCTGCTAGTCTTTCTGATATATTTTAAGAGTAAAAGAGATCAAATACATGCATATAAGCATGAAGCTAAAAGCACGCAGAAGAAAAAAGTTCTACAAAATTATTCTACAACATTTCTGCAGAACCTGAATTAGTTCTGAGTTGAGCTGTCATACTTGCAAGCAGTTTCATTCACTAGATTTATTGTTTGAATGTGCACAACAGTGGGGCAGCAAGAGGAAGAAAGGGGCCATCCTATCTAGTTGGACTCTGTGAAAGGCAAAATGGCTGTAGTTATTTGTCTAGATGTCTTTAATTTAGACAAAGCAAGACTAGGACACAAACCTGATTCCTTTTATATTGAAGTGCCATCCCATGGGCAGCCAGAACTTGGGCAACTACTGTGCCACCACTTCTCAAAGCTCAGGGTGCAAGCCCTGAATTCAAGTTTTGAGGCTTTTTTCCCCCCCATTCTGGCACACCTAGGCTTAAGATTATGAATCAAGCTTAAGAGCTATCTAAGAGGCTGAGTAGAGACAGCCAAAGATATTTCTCCAATGAGGACCTATGCTGCATTTTCATATGCTTTTTATGAGCCTAGAGAATTCCCATCATCCCAGAACAGCTGCCACTTCATGCACTAGGAAATATTTCTTAATAATTTAACTCAGTTAATGCAGCTTTTGTAATAATTGAATGATATGGCATAGGTATCCACCTGAAAATTATATCCACCATGGGTCCACCATTGTACAGGCTAATTGCTCATTAAAGGAAAGAACTGAAGAAAAGCAAGCACCAGTGATTAGTGATTGTGAGCATTCAGCACACAGAGTAAAAAAAGATTGCTGTCACTGCAGATTAACAGCATTAGTGATATCTTATTTCACACAATATGTGGTGAAGTCTACTAGCAAATAAAATTAAAGCCCACTCTTACCCTATCCTTTACAATTTACCAACAGCACGTACCCTGGCCCTCAATATCTACACTGGGTATATTGATCGTCCCTTTAGTCCTCTGGGAGAGGCAGATTTACCACTGACTCAAACTAAGGGCTGTGCATCTTGCAAGCGCCACTGAAATCAGTGAGCACTCCCTTTTCAGAGGGGAACAAGATTTCACCCTGTCTCTCTAAACTGGATGGATGGGATTTTCTCCACCGTGGATCAGCCATTCAGAAACTTCAGTGATGTAGTTCTTACAGGCCTCCTGCAAGACCAAAGTGCCTTATCCTCTTTGGACATGGAGGTGGGAACAGAGAGTCTGTAGAAAGCTTCAGAGCAGAAAGTGGAAGGCTCCTGTGCTGTTACCAGCAGGGCATCCAGCCCCCTCCCAAAATGATGCCTGACCAAGATCACAAGGATGGCATCATCAGCAATGTGTTGAAGCAATCTTAGCAGAAAAACACCTTTCAATGACAGAATTGTTTGCTGAGCACTTTGTTACTGTCATCCTGATCATATTTAGAAAAAGTTTCCTGTCACCTGACAGCTTGAACAGGCTCTAATCTGCACCTGAATGTTGGAACAATTCAATGGACAGAGGACTGGGAAACAGAAAGCAATCAGAGGTGATGGATCTTAAACAAATGTTACCCATCTGAAACTGAAACGGTTGGTAAGACAGTCTGGCCAGCTTGCTAAACTAGGTGGTCAGGCTGAATTGCCCTGTGGGTTTAAATGCTCAAACTCTATAAATATAGAGGAGGAAACATTGTCTATTTCAAAATCAAGAAGAATCTGTTTCAAAATAATGTGATAAAATTAATTATGCTTTTCATATTTTTTTCTGCCACAGTCTAATAAGATTACTTGCCTAATAAACTGCACAGTAAAATGGCGCAGCCATGCAGGACCTTATCTTACTGTACAATGTGCACTCCAGTAGGCATTAGGGCTAGAGCCAGCCACTGTGATTGTTAGTGCTGCCTTAACTTTTGCTGGACCTAAGAACTGCTCCAGCTCCAAGAAAACCAGACATGTCAGGGTTCACTTGAACCGAAGTAAGAGACTGCTTTGACCTCCACTGGTCTATTTTCTGAAGAAAGTGCCAGCAGATTCCAAAGAGATTTTCTTTGGCTGGTCTTGGTTCAGTCCTGTTCAGTCATCTCTCTGCCTTGAGAAACCTCTCCCTGTGAAGCATTTCTTGCTTTATCACCTCAATCTGTTTCTGTTGCTATGGCTCTCCTAAGGCCTGTTGTGCTGCTTCAGCCAGCACGCTCTCTCTCCTCCTTCTTTATGCACTATAACCTGCCATGGCACATTTCTCCCTCTCTTTTCCTCGAGGTCAATGTTATATTATGTTAATTTCTTTCATCTCTCTTTCAACTTACCTGGCTTACTGATCTTTGCCATTGCTCCTCTCCAAAGAACATGAGGATTAATGTGTTTGCTGATGGTGCTATTATGAGCTACTGTGAAATTTATTATCTTTTTTAAATCAAGAAATAATTTTAATGAACAGATTTTTTTTATCAAAGCAGCTTCCAAAATTAATGGTTCCAATCTCCTTGTCCACACTCAGAGCAACCCAGACAGGGAAGAATTGCCTAGGCTGAGCAAGCAGCAAGCTGACAAATGGTACCAATTTTTAAAGTTGCCTCCTTGCAGCTCCACCCCAGCTCGGCGATTTGTGTCCCTTCCCACGCCTTGGCAGAATGTTCAGCACAGCCAAGCCGAGGCCTCATTAATCACCTGCTCAGCTGTTGCATCTCCCTGGATGTAAGGAGCTGCTCTGGTACATCTGATCTGCCTGGATTTAAAAATTATGTAGATGATCTCCTCATGCCCCTCCTTTCCTCCCACATACACTTATTCTATGCTCTATTGTATCATCCTTCCTGATGGATGTTGTTAGGACTTACAGGGTAGCCTTGTTCTTAATAAACTGGAAGACTTGTGCAGCTCTGGAAAGACCAAGAAAAAATGCTTGTTATTGTGGGTGCTATTTTGCAGAAGCCCCTGAAATTGTTGCTCCTTCTGTGAACACAGCCAAGATCCTAAGGTCTCCTGAAGTTCAGCAAAACACTTGCCCCATCTGCAGCCCACAGATGTGTCCAGATGATCCATCCTCAATGTTCACATGCCGCCAAAAACTGTTCATCATGAGGCAGTTCAGTATCTACTGGCAATTTAAAGAAGACTCTTGCTTACTGCAACTGCTGTCTTATGACAGGGGACTTAAAAATGTCATCTTAGGTCTTTCTCTGACTCTAATGGTAGGGCCCATCTGTTGCTTTGGTGCCAAAGGTAAGAATGGGCTGCTTCTCTTGCTCATGCTGCCCAAAACGATCTTGCCCTTTAGGCAGCCATTGAATAAACTCCTTCTTCATGTTCTCTCTAGGTCTAAACAGAAGCTTGGCTGCTGGTGGGGTGAGAAGGATCTGGCCCCAGAGTGCTCCTGGAGCCCAGCACAGGATTTGTTTCAAGTTCTTTCCCTCTTCTCTCCTCCCATCGATAGTTCTCAAAGGGTTTCAAATGCTCCAGGGAAGGAAGCAGAATTTAAAGAAAATTTAAATTAAGAAACTAAACGGTGCTCCTTAGTGGGAACACACACTGAAGGTGCAGGCAGTCTTTTTTGGTTTTAACTACAGTGAGTGCCATTCCTATAATTATTTTATTCACATTAAATACAGCATTTGCTGGGCCTGGAGGCTGTGCCTGGAGGCTGTGCCTAGGTTGCTGTGATTATCCAGAGCCAGGCCCTGCTGAGCTCTCCAGCTGAAGCAGTGCCAACATTGCACTGCTCCAGGTTGACAGGCTTGTGCCTGGCTCATGCCTCCCTGTGCAGGGCTCCTGGCAGAGGGAGAGCTGGCAGCAGGCTGCTGGGCTGCCAGGACAGCCCCATGGAGCCTGGCCTGCTGTGATGCTGTGCTCTGTGGGGCTGGGCAGCCTGCTGGGGTGATCCAGGGCTGCAGCAGAGGCCATGGGGCTCTCCTGGCTTAAGAGAGCAGAAAGGTGAAGAAGAGCAGTGTGATGGGAGGGTGAGGCTGATATCTAAATGCAACCTTCTCTGTACAGCACAGAAAAATGCAGGCAATCTCATGGGAACAGGGGTCCAAAAAGACAAGCACATGCCAGAAAGGAGATGGACCAGAAGCAGCCTCTGTTAGTGTTTCCTCAAAGGGAATGGGAGGATGGGTCCCCCAGGGTAGGTCAGAAGTGCCTTTCTCTAGGGAGATACATTCCTGCCTTCCAAAGTCACCAAAGCCAAGTCTGCTGCTCACCCACCCATGGCTCACACTCTGCTCTGCATGGGTGGAAAAATTCCTCTGTTTTTTCTTAAATTTCCTGGGGCCTAGTAAGTCCTTGTGTCAGGGAACTTTACCATTAGATGGGAGATTTCATTACACAAGTTCTCTCAGATCAGGGCACCCAATGGGAAGGGCACTAAGCCACTGAGTACAAAAAAGCCTTAGCTGCCAGAGGCTGCATGAGGGAAAGGATGTCAGCCCCACCAAGAAGGTATTTTCTAACCTTAATCAAACGAGGGAGAACAGAAATTCATGCTTAACTCCTAGATATTTAATTCCTCAAAAGTAGGGGTGCCTATGGGGTTTTTCTGCCTCCTGCACAAGGCACCCTCTTGGTGCAGGAGTACCGAGGCTGAGTACTGTCCCTCTGAGGACACCCCAGACAGCCGTTCTGCACCAGCTTTGCCTCTGGTGGCACGGGGCAGTCCAGAGGGGGAACATGGTCCTCTGGGAGGGAAAGAGAACAAACACCTCGAGGATCAGCCTAGGGAGACCAAAGCAAATGACCCGCATTCCTTGGAATGCAAGAAAAAAAATGTAAGGCAGCAAAAGAGCAATTCCAAGCTAAGCTGCTGAGTCACTCCTGGAAGGATACACCTCCACAGGAGAGCTAGGCCAGAAAAAATGTTTTGCTTTTTTTCTCTTCCAGCAGGTACTGGCTAACATTTGCCAGCAAGAAGGCATCTTCCCAGATAATACCACAGCCTGAATTCACACAGAGTGGAAGCCCAGCTGGGTGGTTTCCCTTTGCAGTAGATTTTTTTTAGAACATGGATATTTTTTCACCATTATCATCACTGTTTAGCAAACGACAGATCTGCTGGAGAGCCTCACAGACAGTTTTGATTCACTCAGGGCCCAGCTCTGTTTCCCAGAACTGTAGCTTCTAGGGACAGAAAACTCAATTTTCTTCATCTGTCAGGCCCAGAAGGGCTCTCTTCGCCACAAAGAATATAGTTTCCCAACATTAAATTGCTTTGTTTCACAGGCTTGACGTGATGAGAATGTCCCTGTTTCCCTGTGGTCTGCTGCCAACACCTCAGACACTGCTAGTTTTGTCTGGTCCTAAAATTTCTGACTTTGGGGATATTCCTAAGCTTTTCAGCCAGTGTCTCTCTCATCAGGTGCTAACACCTTTAAGTCATATATATCTAATGGTTTTGCATCTACTAAGATTTTAAAGCATTTGCTGTACTCTAATATATGAGGAGCCCTTGTGGATTGTTAAAATAACAGAATATCTCAGCTTTTTCATTAAATTTTTTTCTGTGTCCCATCTCAATTTCAAAGAAATGAGGAGGCCAGCCCTGTCTTGTAAGTGCTGAAATTGATGCATAAAGACACCCAAATTATTTTCCTGAAACCACACTTCCAGGTCAAAAGCAGAGTCTGAGTCTTCTGAATCCTCTGCTCATGCATTGTTCCTGTGATCCCTACGCCCTAGGCTTTGGGGATCTGCTCATTGCTCCTGCTAGACATTGATACTCCTCCCTTTCCTCAATCTGTGACAAATGGTGCTGATCTCTGGCACTACCCTTGCCCATGTCACACTGAAATTTGTCCCAGTACCAAGCCTGCTCTTTGCACAGGCCATTCATTAGGGATAAGTAGAGCAGGGAGCAATGAATGTTGCTAACTGCTCATAATTACAGATCCAAATTATCTTATGCTGTATGTGTGTGTCTGTTTATAGGGCAATTACACTGTAAATAGGATGCAATTAGAGTGATCTGTGCTGGAGGGCTGCACTTGTCTCTCGGTGCTGAACTGAACGGACTCCAAATCAGGATGCCATTTCCTTCCACTGGAGTTCACCCCAAACAGAGACACTGTCACATTCTTCAGCTTCAACTCTGACCTTTGGAGGCAATTTTCACATTTTGTATTGTTCTGCTGCCTCTATGGCAAACAGATGCCTCAGTAATGCACTTTTTGTACTAACTGTCCCCTTGTCTTTGTTTTCCTTCTGCTGTTCCACTTTTTTTGCCTAAAGCATATGTACTACTCAGACATATCACAGCCTTAGGTCAGGGTCCTCCTAAACCAGGGTTTTGACGGCAGCCTAAGGAGATGGTGAGTGATTAGGTGATGTCAGTGTTCCCTGCATAAAATGAGTCTGCAGGTCTTGGTCAGGACAGTGAAAATTTGCAGAATGTAGCTGCCATTTCACTGGAAACCTCATGGGAGTGAAAAGTGCTTTGCTATCCTGGTCTTGCTTGCTAGAATGGAAGAGGTGATCTATTTTTACAGTGTTCAGCAGCTGGAGCTGCTGGTTGGAGCTCCAAAAACTGCTTCGGTACAAAAGTTAGGTAACAAGAATAAAGCTGGCAGGGAGTGCTGGGAAGGAAATATTCCCTGCTGCTGTTTTCTCTTGGTTCAGTGAGTAAACAAACCTCAAGTCCCCACAGTTGTCAGTCTAGCACTTTTTACCAGAACTGGCATCTTAAGCAATACAGATGATGTTGGGTCAATAAAGTCTCTGCTAAGAATAGCTGTGCAAAGAGGGCTTTGGGCTTTCTGTAACATTTACCTGTGAGCTTCTCACTTCCTGTCTACAGAGGTTACTCAAACAGGCACATTGTTGAACACAACCCTTTTTTGGAGAGCAAAACTCAAATTCAAGTTGGACTTTGGATGCATTAAAAAAATGTGTCAGATGAACTCTGACTGTGAAAACTTCCTGGCTGTTCTCGAGGTTGGATAAAATCATGACATAGTTTGAAGTGTTTTTGTTTTCCATTCTGATATTTGCTGTATCAATCAGTACTCCCATTTAATATCTAGCACAGTGGTGCTACTGCTGGCAAACAGAGTGGCACTGACATTTGGAAAGCTAACTAACACAAAAAAATAACAAGTCAAGCATCAATAATTTTCACCCACAGGTTTCTGGTTTTCCAGAGAAGTCTCTGACTAGTTTGGTGCAGTCAGTTTGGTATTGCTTGGCACAAACTGTACTTCCATTACCTCCATCAAGAGGAAGACTTCCCAGTTAATGACATCCCTTGAGTCAAAACTAGCCTAGAAGGTCATTCAAAACAAAGATCAGAGATTGAAAGGCCTTTAGGCAGGTCTATCCCTCACATCTTTGTCTAGAAATCTGGAATTCATACCAACATGGGCAAAAGCATAGTAGAAGTGCAGGTATTGCTACTTACTGGGTACATTCGTGCTCAGCAGGCAAAATGAGTTCTGATTTTTAGGATGTTCAACTTTATACCTTAAACTGTTGAACAAATAAATCCATTTTTCCCTTGAATCCATTTTCCCCCATGCATGAAAGACCTCTGCTCAACAACCTGAATGTCCTTCCCTGTCAGTGTAAATGGAAGTAGGACAATGCTATGCCCATTTCCTTGTGGTGGTCTTGTGGAGAATTCCACCTTTCCATCTCACTTCCTAGGAAAGAACATGGAAAGGTGAGAGGTGCCAACATTGTTAGCCCTGGTAATGAATGTCAGACTGGCATGCATTAGGTCTGGTGAGGAAGCAATAAGAAAATGCTTGGCAGGGCACACATAGTCACAGAAAAAGCCAAGACTGAAGGAAAATAGCTCTCCTGTGAGATGTGTGAGTGGTATCCACCTCATTTTTTCATTGCAAAAGGTTCCTGAATTCTAGGGCCTTGTCCAAGACCATTTAAAACCCAGAGATGAGCTGTAGAGGTAAGTGGGTCAGGCTGGAGCAGAAAGAGCTGCAGTATCTCTGTGACACTGTTTTCCTCTAAAAGTTCATTCCCTACCATACATTCCTGATGCATCTATCTATTTCCCACAAATATTTGAAGAAAGCACAAAAAGTAAATCTGGTCTAGATAAAAATGTCATGCAGCTATTTGTGCAGGGCACATTCTCACAGCTATTCCAAAACCTTGGAGGGGGGTGTTGAGTGATGTGGACATCATGCTTGCCTGGGAAGAAAAACAATAGCACTCCCACATCCCCACAGTGCAAATATTTGAGAGTCATTAATTGCACAGTTAGAGACTGTCCATGTTGAGAGCGTCCATGTCAATATGTTTGCAGGGCCATTTGGCAAGCATTTAAAAAGCAGAGGGGAGAAAGCCTGTAAAACTTTTTTGTGTTTCACAAATCCAAAAGGAAATGAAATCCTGCCAGTAAATAGATCTTGTAAATTAGCTTAGGCTGCTCTAAGTCCACTTAGCTTTCTGAGTTTATGACACCAGAGGGGTTCGGAAATGCCTAAAAATTTCTCCATTTTGGAGACAGCTTAAAGGATATGAATTTGAGAGGAAAGGCCTCAGTCATCCTGAGAGTGAAGTCCTGCACAATGAACAAGGGCAGCAGCACTTGCACTGCAGACCAAGCCTCAGAGCCAGCTTTCTGAAGAGTGGGAAAGGAAGTCCTATGGCACAAAGGAACAGCTGTGCCAGGGGCTCACGTCTGGATAGCAAAACCCTTGTTTGGAAAGGGCTGGTGAGAAACTCCCTCCATCAAATATCACCTCTTCAAGCTATCTTCTCATGGGTTTTTTCTCACCCTGGTGCTGGTGCTGACAGTTGATCGTATTCTGTCTCTCAAGTGTTAGCCTTTTGATAATTTTAACTCTTTTAGTAGGTCTATAAATAGTCAAGCAGCCCTGAATTATAGAGGAAATTGTTTATAATCACTAGAAATAGAATGTGATGTGAATGTGGGTAGTGATTTACCAGAAATGAGTAGCTATAACAGGCATCATACACCATCCTTGCTTTAGTTAAGCTAAGTGGAATTTAGGTAATGGACAAATATCGGAGGTGAGAGAAAGAGATGAGTCAAGATTTTCCATGAGAAAAATGTCAAAAGATCCAGCTTGCTGGCAAGTACCAACAGACATATACTTCATATTACTTAGACTAAGGTAAGATGACAGGAACATATTTAATTAGATCATCTGAAGTTCAAAATTTAGTGTTATTTCTTAAGAACATAAGAAAAGTCTCACATTAAGGCTGAGTTCCTCTGACTGATGTCCCTGCAGAGTTTCTCATCTGCAATGTCTAATCCCTTTCTAAAACCTGCTTTCTGAGTCTAAGCAAGACTTTCTTCTTTTGCAAGTATTCACTTTCATGTTTTTACGTATGATTATTTTTGCTTTTCTTCTTTATTTTCACTGCTGAGCCACACAGCCTCCATTGGCACTGGTTCCAGTGCCTCATTTATGAGCTTGCTGTGTCACACGAGCCGTGTGTGTCCCTCTGCTCCTGAGGGTGCTGTGCTCTGCTGTTGGACCATCAGCTGGTCTTCTACTGCCTGTGCCCATGAAAGCCAGTCCTGTCAGAGGTGCCTCACCTGAATTTCCATGGCTTTTCAGCTAATGTCTGGGAGCTAACACATCTTTCCTCTTCAATGCCAGCTTCCTTAAGTCAGGAGACAGTCTTTAAACGCTGAGTCTGAGATGAGCACACAGCTGCATGTTTCTATTCATACAGACATGCCTGTCTGTCAGATACTGATAATTGGATATTTATCCATATATTTGCATGAGAAATCAGAGGAACTGTCTGCAGAGGCAGAGACCCCGCTTTTCAGGGGGTAGCTCAGATCTCTTCTGCCTTTAAAATGTCATCCTCCGGTAGCTTTCCAGACGGTGACTGCACCCAGAGCAGTTACGGCTGCAGGTTTGAGCAAAAAGTTAATTATAAATAATAAAGAGAATAGAGGAAAGAACTCTGTACTTTGTCTTTTTGACATTAGGCAATTACTGCTCAGCTCATTTCAGAGGTTTATGCCTTTTTTTTTTTTTTCATTTAGCAATGTCTGACTTATTTCTCCTTATGGAATCAGAGGGCATTATATACCACCTGTATTTTACCTTTTATCTCAGGAGTCTTCTCTTAAACCTGGTGCTTTGTGGCTGCCTCTGGTACATACATATAATAAATATTTAAATTCTGAATGAACTTAATACTCTCTGCACTTAATCTTTTAAAATCATATTGCTGTCTGACTGCCCCTCCCATGAAATGCTGGTGGCAAAGTGCCTTATCTCCTCTGAAAGCTTTTTTGACTCCCAGCTGTACTCTCTCTTGTTCTTTAGCCAGGCTTTCAAAGTGGCATACACAAATAACCAGCTGCTAGATATTTATGTGGAACATTAGCCTTGCAATTAAAGGAAAAGAAAAAGAAGCTCTACTTTGGGGTCTTTTAGAGTTTCATTACTGCCTGTTCTACTCCATTACTGCATTTCTTTGAAAAGTGTACAGCATTAAGGGGCTCAGCTGCAAGCAGGTCCCGTTGATCACCAGATGCCTAAGGAATTATCCATGCTAAATCAAACAAGTTAAGTCATACTGGAGGTGGAGGTTATAGGTGACTCCCCAGTCCTAGCCACAACTTCTTCCTTCTGGTCAAATGGGCATACTGAAAAAAAGGTCCCAGGCTGCAGGAGCAGCCCATCTGCAGATAGAAGCTGCATTGTCTTCATCATCCTGGCAGCTGGCAGGTTGCTTGCTATGTCCCAGGCAGGAGAAGGCTGCAGTGGCAGTGCCTTCTGCTTGGATAAAACTGATCCATATCCAGCCTGTATCTATCCTGAACAGGATTTAGCCTGCCAAATTTCAGTCCACACTGCTGGAAGCACTTTCTAAACATTTATCGCTCAATCCTAAGCAGGTTCTTGTGAGCTCAGCAAACAGAGATGGAAGGAATGAACTTTCAGGAACAATTACTAGCATCAAAGCGCAGAGCACAGAAAATCATATATTCTGAACCATATGTCAAGTAAGTAGGTAAGACTGTTGTTTTGGGGTTTTTTAATGGTAATAATTAGAAGAGTTTTCAAGAATCTTACGGTAACCACATTTGCTGTGAGGCTGTAGCTGAGGGGTCAGGAGGGAACATGTCTCCACATAGTGGTGTATGTTCTGATTTCAGAGAAAGCTGTTGTGAGAGGGAGTGCCACTGCTTGGCTCAGAACACTGTCCCCAGCTGGTGAGCAACCAGATCTTCCATCTCCCACCCAAAGGATGCTTGGCAGGCTCAATAAGGGTAGCCTTGTAGCTGTGAGGAGTTCATGGCACCCAGTAAGTGTCAGAAACGCAAATGATACATTTCCTTAGGACAAAAAACATGAGGGTCAGATACTGCTCACTGTGGTCAGCAGAGAAGGGAAGCCAACATGGAGCTACATGTGGGGAAGGAAATGCTTTCCTTCCAACCTTCCAAATACTCACAGCACTCCCATGATAATTTTATTGTCTCCCTTTCCCACAGGAGGAGAATGGATGATACTGTTGTGCACAGAGTGAAAAATAAGTTTCCCGGTTTCTATTTCTAGCTCTGCATGTAGCTATTTGTCTGATCTCCAAACCAGATATTTATGCTGATCTACAGCACCTCATTTTATCCCTCCACAAAACAGGAATATAAAAGAGCTGCTTTGCAGGGGCACTGTGAGTATTCCCTTTACTGCTTTTAAAGCAATTTTTATATGACTTTAAAACAATGGTATATGTGTATATGTAAATAATTTAATTATCATCAATTTATAATTTGTAAAAAGAAAGCTCATATGGTAAGCAAATGCACTCAGCAATCCCCACGCCTGCACCTGAGTTCTCACATACTCTGATGGGCTGCTCTCTGCCTAGATGGAGAAGTAGTGGGTGTTTGGACTCCAAGAGTTTTGCCATATGACAGGATTTAATTAAAATCTGCTTCTACACATCAGGGTGGCTGTCCCCACCCTGCCAGCATCAGCCCAGGCCACAGTGCTGGTGGGAGAGCTCACTGACCAGGTCCTTGGCTTCCCTTCCTCCCTTGGTCCAGGGCCAAGACATCTCCCAAAATGCCAGACAACTGCTGAGGAGGTTCCTCAGTTGCAGCAAGGCAGCACTAGCTGGGCTTGCTGCTGAGCTGTGGATGGACAGCACAGCATCAGGAGGTGCTGCCTCATGAAAGAAGAGATATCTTGTGGGAACACGTTGTATCGGTTTTAAGAAAAATGCTGATCGAGAAGAGTTTCTTGTGCAACTTTCTGATTTCACTATGTTTTGATCTTTGTGAACTACCCTGCTGTCTTTTCAAAAGGTTTTAGCTAGTAATTCACTTTAATTGTGTGCACTTACAGCAAACCTCTGAAAATTTGTTAAGAATGAATGTCATGTTTTTAATCCATACTATGATATGTGTTAACATTATGGAGACACAATATTTTTAAATTTTAAAATGTAATTATCAGTTAAAGCTATTTCTGTGTCAAAGTCAGAAAATGGAACAGCTGGGCTTTGCCTTTCCACAATAAATTTTGAAAATACATTTTGCTCCAATTTGGAAGTCCAGATCTCCAGCCGTAGCAGCTTGCTCTGTTCCAGGCAGCTCTGTCACCAACAGGTGGAGCTTTCAAATGTGGTCTTTGAGTATGAGGGTGTAACAAACCCACAGGTTTTACTTCCACCTGCCTGAGCTACCTTCCTGGCTGCAAAACATTCTGTGGTGCTTCCACACCCCCAGAGCACTAGTCATTTAGCTGGGACATGGGGAGATGAGATAGCCAGAGAGTGTGGGGAAAAGCTGAAGGAGTTTTTAACAAGTGAGTTTCAGGACAGAAATTGTTCTGTTTGGATTTCCTTCACTTTCTTTCAGAGCCATTATCTCAAATTTTTGTGTGGAAGGCAAAGCTTCTAATTATGCACTGCAAAGAGTGCATTTTTTATAAATAGCACCAATTGTTCTGCTGGGACATTCTCATCTGAATCAGCTCCTCTGAAGCTTCGCAGCCTGTCTTCCACGTACAAGGAGAATATTTTTACTAATGAAGCCCAAGTGGATCGCATATGACACAAAGGCTGAAGCAATACAATAGGATTTGGGATTTTGCAGCCAGCCAACAGCTGTGCCACCCTGAATTCATTTCAGTTCCCTGTAATTCTGCCCCTTTGTCCCTCCTGAGTCCTAGGTACAAAGGCCTCTGGAATAGGGTTGTTACTGCCATGACAGGTCTCACTGCACATGAGAGCGTTGCTGCTCTTTGCAAGGCCTCAGTGGACAGAATTGCTTTGTTTCTTTCTGTGAAGAGGGTGCATAGGGCTCAAATGCCAAAGCAGGCAGAAGCCCTGGCTGCACTGCAGCCAATGTTAGCTACCCTCTCCCCATCATCACCAGAGCATCTCATCAGCCATGGGGCACAGGCCCTCCTGCCAGGGTGGGAGCCCATCTGCAGACACTGAGCCACACTCCATCGAGAGACCATCCTGACCTTCTGGTCAGCCACAGCCCAGCTGGGCACTTGGCAGGGCCCATCCCAGCAGTGGGGCTTGTCTGCAGACTGCCATGACAAGAGACTGTGTGTGCAGGAGAGGTGACACCCGTCTAGGAGACACCCAGGACACCTGCCCACCCAGGCCCCTGCAGCTGCTGCACCACCAGACACTGGCTGTGCCTCTGCAGCTGAGGGCAGAAAGATCACCCAGCTTGGGGCCAAGCCCCTCTCAAAGCAGCAGGTCCCCAGAGCTGCCCTGGAGAGCCCTGACCCTGCTGGAAAGCCAAATTATGCACTGGTGCAGGCCAGTGTCAGAGGCTGTGTTTGTGTGGCAGTGAGTCTGTCATGGAGATGACATCTCGAGCGTGCTTGGGGCGAGCGATTCACAGGCTGCTCAGTTTATGAGCACAGCTCAGCCAGGAGCGTGTGTTTAATTGCTCAATGTACTGTAACACCCGCTGCTTCCTGCATTATCCACTTGCCCCAGCACTAGAGCTGCCACCTTCTCAAAACAGTAATTTCATGAAGTGAATTGCCTTTCCGTAATTATCTTTTTATGCAATTAATATTTCCTCAGCAAATCACAGATCGCTCTTCCTCCTCCATAGGTAAAGCAACTAATGAGCCCCGGCTGGCAGCCGCGGCTGAATGAGTCACCCTGCTGGAGAAAAAGATATCGCCATTGCATATTGTCCCCTCGTGCTGTCATTTGTCACTTGCTGTCTTGGGCTGAGGGCGCTTGTCTGTCACTCCCACGATGGAGCTGCACCAGCCCTCCAAGCCTGCCAGGTCTGGGGGGTGGATGCGTGTTCAGAGGACTCAGTCCCTTCTCCCTGCTCATCCTGGCCATCACCTCTGCCCCAGCCATGACTGGTGAGAAAACACTGATGAAGGGTCACTCCTGGCCAAGAAATAGATGGACAAGGTGCCTTCTACAAAATATTAGCCCACCTGACTTCTCTAATAGAGTTTATGAAGTTCAGAGAGCTACCTCATGCCCCATGCATAATGAAATGAAAGCAGTTTTACAGCTTTCTTCAAAGAAAACAAACTGACATATCCCTGGGGCAATTTCTGGGTCATTGTTTAAATATATATGTCAAGTTCTCATCATGTATGTCCAGGAAATGTTTCAGAACATGCTTCCATTCCATTTCTTTTGGAGTCTACAAGAGCTAGCTTTGCTGACAAAGGTCAAAAAGTCCTTTCTGCACTCTGTCTGCCATGATATATTGCTATCTCTCCTATCTGACAGAGCCAATGTGGAAACCTTTACAGAGTACAAACACTTGAAGTGCTTTCCTGCAATGAGTTTTAGAAAGAAAATAACAGCACTGAATTTCTTTTGTTGCCATTTACCTGTCTAATTCTACAAGAAGCTGTTTTGAGTCTCCTTTCATCTCTGCTGACTAAAGTGAAAGCTTTGTCATCAGTGTGTTGTTTGGTCTTTTTGTTCACTTGCTGTTTTTCCAAACAGGAAGAAATGTGATTTGTGGGGGACATTTGTGGGGACATGAAGGCTCCTGGCTTAGCTCAGGAAAGCAGTTGTGTACACATCTGAAGAGAGCTGGAAACCTGCAAGAAGCAGACAAGCAAAGCATTTGAGCAGAAAAAGGACAGACAGTGCAAGTGGCATAAACAGAAGCATCAGAAGTCCTGAGGAAACAAAACAGGGAGCAGACAGCAGAGCAGGACAGAAGGGGGACTAAGTGTGGATGGAGAATTTGGGTAGAAGCATCATGCAGACATTAGCAAAACCCAAGGATGAGCTACAGCCAGAAGAGATTGCTTAGATGGCAATTCTGCTGACAAGCATGGGAAAATCCAAAACTAGGAGAATTTAACAACAGGGGAAAAAAATTAAAAACCCAGTAAAAATCTAAGTACTGATGATTCAAACTCCTTTACTGACTCAGTTTTGCGTATTTTTTCTCCTAAGACTGCAGTGTCCCCTCTCCAGACTAAAAATTGAAGAAAAACACATAAGAAGGAGGTAGCAATGAGCAATGGGCCCTCAAAATCTACTGAATCATGACATTCATGCATTGTAGCTTTGATTTCTCTCACAAGAATACTCCAAGTCTGCACAATTGTTAGTCTGAAGCTGTTAGCCATCAATTTAGGCAGTGAGCACAGAAATATGTGTGGATAATTTGTGGATTGTATTTGTGCATGGGATTAGTGGTGAGTCCAGCTGTATTATGGTTTCCCCACTCAGGAAGCTCTCCTACAGATTGTCTCCCTACCCTATAAAAAGTAGGGCTCAGGAGGCCTTGTGATGCCTTCCCCTGGATACCTTTATTGCTGCCTATCGAACCAAAGATGTGTAAGAAAGACACAGACTGTACTTTAGCTTCCTCCTTCCCCCAGCACTGGACAAGATCCAGAGAACAATACAGACTTCTACTTTCCACGTGGCTCTTTCAGTTAATGTTTCTTTTGGGAGGGGAGAAAATCAACCCACAATTATTATTTTTTTAAATCTTCACGTCAGATCACGGATTTCTGACCTATATTGCGCTTGAGCAAAGAGCTCACTGAAGGGGAATTTTGCCTAGAGTAAGGAGTTCCAGTTTAAGTCCATTAATTATTAATTGCTCTATTTATTTATTCAAAAGCCTCGGTGAAATGGGAATATTAGCTGTTTTCCTTCCTCATGAACGAATTCTTTTGCCTGGGCTCATCTGGCTTTGTATATGTTCTTCCCCAAACAAATATGTCAAAAAATGTGTATTTGTGGAGGGAGAGGGACAGACTTTTTGTGAGGTAGGTCAGGGTCTACTCACATTTACTCTTCTCACACACTGCTTTGTAGAACAAGCTGACAGATAAAATGAAATATCAGCTTCATTTCCTGCAGATCCAATTTTTTTTAAAAAGCCAAGGATGGAAGCGACTGAATTTAGAACAACAAACACCAAAGCTACAGAGATTCTGCCAGTCAAAGAAAATCTTTGACTGCAGTGATTTACTAATTTGGAAGATGCTGTAGAAGATCCTCTTCCATCATGACAGTTCACCTACAAGCCTGTTTGGTTGCCAGGGTCTGGAGGATGCATCTGTGCCAACCAGGGACAGTCTTGCACCTCCCCACCATATTCTGCCTCCACTGTGCTTCCAGTTACTGGATAACCCAAAACAGCAGGAGTCCATAACCCTTCTCTTGGTGCTGTCCCTCACCTCATCTGCAGCAGGCTGGTGTGTCCTACAGCCACGCCAGGGAGTCAAGAGTGGGGCTGGGAAGACAACCCTGCCCTGTGCTGCAGAAAACAGCCACAGAGAAAGAGCTCAGGTGGGAGTGGGAACATATGTGTATATATATATATATACCCACATTATATATATATATATATATATATATATATATACATTATATACATATAATTTAGGCCCTTGACATCCACAGACATTTCCTGGGATATGAGCATGTCACATTCTTGCACTGCTTAGTGTTACCCACAAATGCAGGAAGAGTAAGGAAACCTTCTTCTGTGTCTGCCTGGGTCTAACTTGGTTTATTTTTGAGGCAGACAACGCAGCTGCAGGCTGCTGGCCTTCTGGGAATTGTGAGGTTGCAGACATCAATGTAAATAACCCCCATCTCTCTCCTCCAAATAATTTCTGAAACATCATCCAGCATTTCAGCTCAGCATCACATATACTTTTTTTTTTTTTTTTTTCAGGAGGGAACAATTTAGAGCATAGACTTTTATTTGAGTGCACTATATTTCCCTTCCTGTGAAGGTCTAGATATTACTGCTGCATAAATACTGCCCCAAGGGCTCTTTCTAGCAGCTCTTGGGATGAAATTATTTTCTTCCTCATGGGGGTTCCCATACTGAGGAAATAAATATGAGATTTCTCTCCAGAATCCTTTGCTTTTGTATTTGGGTGTTCTTGCAGCTCAGAGGAGAGAAGACAAGAGTGTCCCTCTCTTTCACTGTGCTGCTGACACCTCCAGCTCCTCTCTCTCCTCTCCCTGCAATGTCCTGCACTGTTCATTGACTCCAAGCCCCACCAGCTGCTCCACAGCAGAAGAAGTAGGATGCCACACATTCCTACAGTAGAGGACAGTGAAGGGACCAGCTGCCAGCCAGCCAGCAACCCCACAGCTCTGGCATCACCTTTGATGAGTCTCCTCAGAAAGAACTCAAAGTGTCCCATAAACCTTCTCCCACTGCAGTGGTCCAAACACTGCAGTGCTGGAGGTACAAGTAACCAGTGTTGACAGAAACTGGAATGAGAAATGCAGAGAACGAGGCTTTGTAAAAATTAAAGTAGCATCAAGTAGCAGCAAACTCCACATCATCTCCCTACAGTTTTCAAGAAAACTGACTTCCTCCAGGTCTGAGTGTTGCACCTTCTCCCTGCCCATCTCAGCAGACTCCTCATACCTTCCTCTGTTGCAAAATCTCTGCCTCTCTGGTGAAGATCCTTCCCCTCCCACTCACCTCCTCCCAACACCTCTATGTCCATACCTTCTTTCACATCTGCAAACTCAGTTTCTCTCCTGGTCAGTGTGATACCTCCCTCTACCCAGAAATCCTCACTGAACCCAGAATGCAGCAATCAGTGTGAGGGAGCGGGCTCTTACCCAGTCACAGAGCACATGACCTGTGATACACTGCAAACAGATAAACACAAGGCTGTCATCCATCTGAGCAGACAAGGCCCCTAATGTCTGATGCAGGTCTGTGCTTCTCTGCTTTAACCAAAGGCAGATGGCTAAAACACGTGAATGCTGGGATGGAGCTCCAGTTCAGACCTATTCTCATTTCTGAGACTAACAGCACTATACATTAGTGTTTGGCTGAGTAATTTTCAGCCCATCATTTCTTTTCATATTGTTTTTCTTCCACACACTGCTGCTTGTGACTGCAGATATGTAACTGGTCAACTGGCATTTCTTTCCTCTCACTGGTTGTGTGCTTGAAATGTTTAAACTAAAGAATAATAACAAATAGAAGATGAATATTGAATCTCATGCCTCTGGTATTATCTTTCAGGCAAGAAGTAACACATGCTAGATATATTTCCAGAGTTTTGAACGTTTTCACCACATTATGCTCAAAGATAGATTTTCTTGGACTTTGGGGCTCTTGGTGCAGTGTTTTAGTTGTTGGTTCATTGAGTTTTATTCTGAAGGGTCCATGTTTCATTCAGTAGGGTTTGGGTGGAAAACAGGTTTGGAGTTTTCTTCACCGCATCTAATGTACAAGGTTAGATGCACAAATCAAATCTAGAAAGTTTCTGGATGAAAATAAATGTCTTTCATGGCACTTAAGAAATAAATTTAAGAGCTCTTCTTCATGTGTGTGCATGCTTGTGTGCAAAGAGGCAGGGTAGAGGCCAGCAGGCAGAGGAGCTGTGGTCCATGTCTGCATGCAGTGTTCCATGTGCTGTATAACCATGTAGGAAAGCTGACATGAGAGGGCAAGGGAGATCACTTGGCTGCACATCAAGAGTCATTTTTGATAGACAGGGGGTTTCAGGATTCAGGGTCAGCTACAGGGAGGGGGGAGCCAAGGAGAGCAGTGGTTTGCCGCTGGAGAACATCAGCACCCCATGGGAAACTGGGGAAGGTGCACCCTGGAGCAGAATGGGGTTTCCTCCCTCATGGCATTGGCTCCCAGCTTTGCTTCTGCAGCTTTGCCTTTAAGGAGAAGCTACAGAATTTCCCATAGCAACCTTTTTTAATAACAGGCAAAAAGAGCATCAGCTGCCCCTAAGGACACCAGAAGTAGGTCAAATTGCAGGAAGAGTCTTCATATTTCACCAGCCTCTCCTGTAACTCACTTGTGTTCTCACAACAACCATGGCCCTGCTCTGTCTCTTGTCCCAGTTCCCTTTGCATCCCCTTACACCACCCTCTGTCAGTGCTGCTAGGGAGGACAGTGAGGAGAGCCTCCCACAGTGACCTTCTGCAGCCCCAGCAGTGAGGAGAGCCTCTCACAGTGATCTTGTGCAGCCCCAGCAGTGAGGAGAGCCTCCTACAGTGATCTTGTGCAGCCCCAGCAGTGAGGAGAGCCTCCCACAGTGACCTTCTGCAGCCCCAGCAGTGAGGAGAGCCTCCTACAGTGACCTTGTGCAGCCCCAACAGTGAGGAGAGCCTCTCACAGTGATCTTGTGCAGCCCCAGCAGTGAGGAGAGCCTCCTAG
Organism: Pycnonotus jocosus; assembly: GCA_013400435.1. NCBI lineage: Eukaryota > Metazoa > Chordata > Aves > Passeriformes > Pycnonotidae > Pycnonotus > Pycnonotus jocosus. The sequence continues at coordinate 577,905 of VWYP01029086.1, forward strand.
AGTGTTCTTGTGCAGCAGTGAAGAGGAGCAGCCCCACAGTACCATCACTGCTGCACAACATTTATGAAGGCAGGTTTTATTGCATCTCTGCCCAGAGGTGCTGGCACTTGCCAAGGGAGGACAACTGGCAACCTGTAAGGAGGACACTTGCCCCAACCCCCTTCTGCCACCCCCTCATATGTCCACTTCCTTTTCCCCAGGGAAACATTGTACAGACACTGAAATTCTGGAGTGGATGCAAGACCACAAAAACAAGAAGGAGCCTCATTCAGGGAGGTGTTGTTAGACACAAAGAAGCTTCTCGTGGTGGTTCTAAGAGCTCTTAGATGAATATATAATCACAAGGTTGTCAGGGCTTGATTTATTTTGGTTATCTGCCTGATGCTAAAAACATATACATCTGTTCCTGAAATCACCACGTGGTAAGGTGTGATTGCCTTCACCTCTGATCTTATGGGAAAACTGATTGAGTTCAGAAAAGGAACTCCAGGCAGAGCAGAGACTGTGTCTCACAAACTCTCCCTCTGAGCTGCAGCAGGGCAGGGACATAAGGGCACTGGAGAGCAGTGGAACACTGGGGAACACTGGAGTCCCCTGCATGTACCCAAGGCCAATGGGAACGTGAGTGTGGGTTGGAGGACATGTTTTTCCCAAAGAATGTGTGGGGCCCTCCTCTGCATTCAACTCCTGACGATAGGGCAGTCAGGTCTGCCTGGGACCCCTGAAGTTTAGAGCCCATTATATACATTATATTTAGATCCATTATATTTTATATGTTGACTGGGAATGGAAAAACTTCCATCTAGATTCCCCAGAGGAAACCTATTGCATTGGCATACAATCTCTTTTTTTCAGGGGGTGAAAATGAAACAACCCCAGGAGGTTCCTCCTGGGCCATTTCCCTCAGAAAAGACAGAGAGAGATTATTTCTTCCAGCTTATTTTTTCTGACACTGTTTCAGTTATACTTGAAATCTGGCTTCCCACTTTATCCCTGCGATACTGTCTCACAACCACACATCCAGCACCCATATGTTCCTCCCTGAATCTTCCCTGTACTCCCCTGCTTTAGTGCTGTCATTTCCAGAAGGAGGTTCCCATTCAATTCAGCTGGACGTTCTCCCTCCTCCCCTGCTGTCCCATAAGTTGATGGATGCTACACTGGTGCTCAGACACAGCTTATACAAGCATTGTGGCTTGGCTTCTCTCCTTCTCACCTCACGCGTCTGTAGGAGGGATGGCTGGGAAAGAAATGCTTCGAGGACCAGAGGTTTCTCTGTCAGCCTGTGTGATCTGCTCAGTACCAAGGGCTCCTGCAGATACATCACTCCTTTCTCACCCCCTAAGGCTCACAGCACACAGACACTTCTTGCTGCTTTGGGCAGGAGCCCAGCGCCCCCGTGCAGTTTGAGGAAGGTGTGTGTTTCCCCATGGGGCGCTGCCTCTTAATTACCTCTGTTTAAATGCCTTAAATGAACACTGCAGCTGGTAGAGTCAAGAAGCTCCTGAGGATGCAGCGATGCAGATGTGGTCAGAGAAATATTAAGATAGCAGCAAGAAGAGATGGCACATTCCTGCCTGGAAGGGAGAGAAGAAAACAAGGAAAGGCAGCCCGCAGAGGCAGCTGAGCTGCAGGGAGGTCACCGGCCGTGGGCACACACGCATCTGCAGGCAGGGTCCGCCGCCCGTGTGAGCGCACAGCATCTTCCCTCCTGTCAGCCTGCAGGGCCGGGCGGGAGCGCTGGCAGCCGGGCACACCCCTCCACATCTGGCTGTGGCACCTCTGGATTTCGCCGTAGATGCTGCTGGGGGCAGAGCTGGGCGTGACTCACCAGCACAGCGGAGGGAGGGAAATGGACATTTGATGAGTTCCCCTCGAGCACAGCAAAGCGGGATGGGGCAAACACCACTGCTGGCAGGGCTCCTCCCACAGCACCTGCTCACTGCGGGCTGCCCAGCAGAGGTTTTTCGGGTTTTGGATGAAACAAACCCTGAAAATTTCAAAGCGGCTTGGGAATTGCAATTGTGTTTTATGCAGCAGGTTTAATGGAATCTGTGAGGATAAATCCCTTGCACCACTTCGAATATCATCCAAAAGATCTGGAATAATGAGTCATCAAAGGGCTTATTATATTTCCCATAAGAACTGATTGTCTGATGAGAATTCCAGATCAAGAAGCCACATTTTAATTCCACTTCTCATATCAGCCACAGGCGAGATCTAACTCATGCTCTGCTCTGAACCTCTGTCGAGTATTGTTAGCCAGCCTCCGTGGTGTGCTCCAGCTGCAGAGGATGAAACAGTGCTGGGGCATCTCCTGCTTTCCCTTCGGGACACCCGGGCTTTGTCCCGGCATCCTTTCCCGCTGGTGAGCAGACCCACCGGAGTCAGTCCCGCCTCCTCCTCCTGACTGTGGCAGGGATGCCCATGCGGCTCAGCCCCGCTCAGCAAACCACTCTGAGCCTCTTCAGGCCGGAAACTGCTCCGGAGGGGCTAAAGTGCATTGCTGATACTGCTGCTGGAATTCTTACGAGTTGCTACCTGCTGGAGCCCCATCCCCCTCTGTTAGTCTCCAGACCAATGTCAGCAAGAGATATCTTCTCTTTCATCTACCTTCTGTAAGACTTTCACTTGTTAGGAGCTGGGTGAAAGTGCTTCTAAATCCCTTTACTGATCATGAAAATGGATCAGGCCAAAGATAACCTTCCTCTCCATTCCTGAGAAGGAAATGGTATCACCCTGCAGACTGGCTCCTCATTACAGTTCTTTAAATCCTCAAAAAATGGTCCATTTTTCAATGTTTTCCACACTGTGTTTTGCCCTTTTCCACCAGTCCTGATCTGTGGCCCTTAAATATGTTTACTTGCTAGGGTGGAGAGTTACACAGAGAATTTCAGCACTTCCTTGGCAGAGTTTACCTTTGCTTTCTTTCAAGGATCCTATAGGAGCAGACCATGGTCTTCCACATGCCTGCAGGCAGAAGCCATTCCAGGGCATAAAAAATGCTCTTTTGTGCCATGTATTAACAAGCTCTTTCTCACAGCATGTCCAAGCTTCTCTTTACAGGACTATAAAGGCCAAAATTTGTGTCCATTTTAATCCCACAATATTTCCAGTAGATGACTGTGAAGCAGAACAGAATGACTTGCTTTACATTACAGAAAGCTGAATAATTCAGACACCTTCCTTAGGCCTCCTCATCTCTTCCCAAGATAATAATCATCCCACATTTTTGCCTTACAACAAAACCAGCCACGCAGGACTTCATTGTATTCTCTAGGCTTGGCATCGACAGGAGGAAAAAGCACAGATCCTCTTGCTGTTGGAGTGAAAAGAGAATTTTATTTAATTGCTGGAACCTGAGGCTTGTGATGTAGTTGTGCATCTCTGGCTGCCTTGGAGGATGGGCAGTGGCAGGTGCCCACATGTACGGATATCTGCTCACACGCTGGGGAGGATGTTTACACAGCCCAAGGCTGGAGACTCAGCTTAAATGGGAAAAAAAAACTTGCTGCAGATTTCCTCTGTGGTTTTGGCCACTTCACTTTGTCTGTCTGTGGCTCAGTCCTCCACCTGCAAAGAGAGCAGTAAAAGCAGTGCCTGCCTGCTGCTAATGGCCACAAGAAGCAGCAAATGCACTGGGTGTCACAGGGTCAGTGACCACGGTCACCAGGAGTGTCAAAGTTGTTCCTCACCCAACTTGTCCCTCGCCCTCCAGGAAGCACTGCTGCTCTCCTATGGGATGCACCAGCAGCTTGTTCTAAGAACAAAAGAAATATTAAAATCATTATGGACCCTTTTCATCATTATCAGATGAAGATAATTATATATCTAATACTACTGCACAAAACCCCCCAGCCGTATCCAGTATATATTTATCTCCTGTATTCTGAAAAAAAAAAAGGTGCCATATTAGTATCCCAGGAGATTAATGCATTATTCTACTCTGTTCTACATTAACAACAAAAAATATTGAATATACTTTACTAGAGAGAAATATTTTTAAATCAGGACACCTAAATAGCATTCAAAAGGTTTTTTAAAACTCTCTCAAGACCTCTCTAGACAGTTAATGTCAATTTTAAACAAAATTTGGGAAAACTGAGATTTGTGTGCAAACTGTAAGGGAGGCATCATTCCATTAGCACTTTTAAATTATAAATGGGACACAAAGAAGAGAGGGAGATGGACAGGGGGAGAGAGAGGCAGAGGCAGAGGAAAGCTGTCTCCAGCTCACCCTCATGGCCACTAGCCCACTACTGGGGAGAAGGATACAAGTCAGAGGCAGAGGAATGTGGGGCTGGGTTATTATTGCAAAGAGCAGGGTGCTTTGTGTCTGGAGACATTTGGAGGAGGGAGAATCACAAATGTGCTTTTGTCCTGGGACAGTGACAGTGCCCATCACTAAACTGGCTAAGTTATATCCCGTCATTTCTTGCACTGCAAACCAGCTAACTGATAGACCTCAAACTCTTTTCACCACCCAGGAATGGTCAACATGATGTCCACTATCTCAAGACGTTTCAAGGGAGGTGCATCCCTGACCTGCTGCTCTCCCATACTCCAGCAGCAATCCAGAAAGGAACTTAGTGTCTGCAAAATTTTCAGCTCTCACTGCCTGGAAGGCTGGTAAATAATGAAGATTTACACACATAGATTCTGGTTACATTGACAGAGAAAAGACTCTGGAAAAGAGTATTTGTGAACAGTATGGTGAGAGCATGAACAGACACAGTGATGGGCTGCCAGAGCACTGCTATGGCCAGTGGAAAGGCACAGGCTTTGATATACAGGAATGATCCTGCCAAGAGGGTGCCCTTGCTGGGTCATCCTGCATGTGTTTGTGCAAGATAATGGCCAGACCTGCAATTACTAGAAAATGTGGGCAGCTGAAAAGATGAGATTTTTTCTGCCTGAGCAGCTCTTCAAAAGGCTCTGCCTAGTTCAAAATGTTACTGAAGTGAATTTGAAGAAGGCAGATTTTTTTAAGCACTGTATGATATGAGCTACCAGAAGAAGCAGCCTGTGTGCTTGGAAGGATACGGGCATGGTGGCAACTTAGGATTTTGGGTTTCTATTACTCAGAAAAGCCCAAGTGGCCCATGTCAATGTGCAGAGTCTCTGCTGGGAGAGCAGCTTGTGAACAAGCACCTCTGGGATCTGCCAGGAATTCAGTGCCTCATCTTCCTTCAGAACTAAGACTTTCTCAGAAGGCTTAGTAAAACATCAGAAGGCAATTTTAAAACATGTAGAAGCAAGGGCGACAGAGACTGGCAGTCTCTCAAGCCACTCAGGGGTCCTTATACTTCCCTATGATCCTTTTCTTCTTCCAGTTCCCTTTATCACAGGTATCTGATTTTTCAGTTCCCTCATAAAGGGGAATGTCTGGACCTGGGTGAAGAGATTAAACCAAAGATAAATACAGCTAAATGCATTATCTTCAGTTTCACTACCTAGCCTGCAGCTCCAGACCGGTGAGATTAACCCTTGCCTACCTCTGCTCCACTTGAGCTGAATCCATACTGACCATCTCCTCTTCTTGCTCAAAGTGTCTGAGGTAGCATGTGCCACAGAAAAGGCAAAGTTGTGGACTCAGACATGAAAAGGAAGATAGTCCTCTCCCCATTTTTCCATGATAACAGGAATGGCTAATGGAATAGCTGCACATAGAGGTATGCTAATACACTTGCACAGAAAAGAGAAAACCTTATATTTCCTAAGCACTGGGAATGGTGCAAGCAAATCACTTGTGTGTGTGTAGCGTGTGTGTGTGACTGCAAAAGAAGATGCATTGCTCTCTTTCATGCATGTGTACACTCACTATTTCTTTTGATATTTGCTCTTGTCAAGCTCCAAATATAGTTTTTCCCCTTTGAATGCAGTTTCCCTGCTCTGTCCTGAGTAAGAGGGATGACTTATCTACCTGTTACATCAGCTTCTCCAGGTAGAGAGATAAATATGGGCCTAGGGAAAAAGCTTTGTCAGCTTTTGACAGAAAGATTAATGCAAGTGATTGCTGGACCTAAGGCAGTGCCGGTGCCTGAAACATGAATCTCAGTAAACAGCACAAACCCCTCCATTTCAGAGGCACCAGTAGTGTGAGAAATGTGTCCCACTTAGCTGTGACAATCAGTCTGATCTCAAAGGAGAGCAAAGCTCAGTCAGTCCCAGCACTTCTTATTGCTGCCAGCAGTGTTGTTTGCACAGTCCCTCCCCTCTCAGCAGCTGGGCAGCAACTTCCCCTTTTTGGGGCTACAGAAAAGCAGACAGTTGGTTTGAGCTGTCTCATCATGTGGGGAAGAGCAGTATGAATTCAGAGAGCATTTACATCTTGCAAAGGGCAGGTTCAGCTTCTCCATCCAAGTTGGAATAGTATTGATGAAAAAGCAGCATAACAGAAAATTTCTCCCCATATTGGAAAAGGGCTGGTGAGATTTGCTCTGGTAACTGTGAAGTGATAACACCAATCACAGCCACAAATATGTCATCTCTGCCATTGGCTCAATCCTCCTGCTTTCCACTGCACAGACCTACAGGGTAGCATGCATCAGAATTCATTTACTTGTTTACACATGTGTTTTGAATACCACAGCTGGGAGCAGAAATGCAGAAATTTAACAGCCTGGCTCTGCCTTACTTATCAGGTTCTGGGTCAGTCCTCACTCAGCAACACTACACCAGCAACTCACTGCATGGGTTGAGGCTGTACCTTCCCTGCCACACATCCTGGTGCTTCTAACTGCTCAGCAGAGACATGGCTCACCCTTTCACAGGCCCCTCGTCACCCCAGCACCAGCAGCCAGGTTTGAACTGTACACAATAAAATCTGCTGTTGATGGTGCCTCCAGCAAGCAGGTAACACATGCATGCCTGCACCCTTGGATTTGGTGATGGTTTTATCCAGTACATATGTGTCACTGGAGCACTGGAAGGACACAAAGAAAAGAAAAACTGAAACAAATCTCCCATGACATATTGATCAGAGCAGGAACATTCAGAGCTTTTGCCATATTCAGTGACACCACCTTGAGAAGCACTGAAGCTGCTTTGGGGCTGCAAGGGACAGTTTACTGCTCAGAACATGAGAGGAAAGATGTCATCTTTGAGTTCCTCTCTCTGTAGAACTGGGCTTTCAGACACCCACAAAATGGAATGTCTTGTATCCCCACAAGTACTGAGGAAGCCTGTAAATGCATCAACAGTCATGAAAGAGGAATACTTTATTTTCACACCTACTCCAAATCTGATGTTCTTTGACCCAAACTGGTGTAAATTATAGCATGGGGATAGCATCGGAGAGCAGCCTGCCAGGAGACCTTAAGTATTTATTTGATTCAGTCCCTCTAGGTGGCTCAGAGATGCACAGAAACATGCCATCTCTGGACTTGAAGAAACAGTTGTGCCAAGATCCTAGCAAACCCCAGCCAAGCAGCTTCAGGCTTCAGCTAAAGATCTTCCATGCCCCTTGCTGGAGAAACAGTGCCATAACAGAGCTCTGGACAACAAAGATTGAAACCAGTAAAGTGTAGAAAAAAAGCCAAGGACATCATGAATCTATATTCCCATGGATAAAGAGGTTTCCTAAAACTCATTCCCAGTAGTAAAAAGTTAACAAATGAACCATGCAACTTAAACTGCAAAATAGCACAGGCCTGGTATATACTGGCACCATATGTCTGATGTAATACAGAGCATATTCTCCTGTTTTTAAAACCAGAATGACCATTTCAGAGCCTGTGGTAGGTGAGAAATCATAACAGATATTCATATTGCATAGAGGAAGATGGCATAGAAGTGACTATGTGGTAATACAAAGGTACTGGAAATAACTTCAAAATAATTAGCTAGTGTTAGTTCTGATAGCCGTGTAGAGCTCCACTCTGGGATCAGCATTGCCACGGGCTGTTTCCATTGCTGGAGTTAGCCAGCTCCAGGCCAGCTCAGGAGCCTCCCCTTGGCACCATCGGTAGTGCTGGGACTGCATCGTGGAGAAACCCAAACCTTCTGAGCAGCTCTTGCACAGAGCCAATTAAAAGCAGCAGAAGAGTAGAGAACAAATCAAATGGAACAAAGACAAATGTAAGGTCTTGCAGCTGGGAAAAGATAATCCTGAAAGGCAGCACAGGCTGAGGTCTACCTGGGGTCTGTGGGAAGGGACCTGGGGTCCTGGTGCACAACAAGCTCAGGGTGGGTGAGTTACATCATCACTGTTTTGTGATGATGTAGCACAGAAACCAATGAGATGCTGGGCTGCATCAACAAGGGCATCCCAAGCAGAGATAAACCATCCCACCCTACTCAGTGATTGCCAGGCCACACCTGGAATGCTGGGTTCAGTTTTAGCCCCCACAATGCAAAAAAGATGCGGACAGGCTGGAGAGTGTCCAGGGAAGGGCCATGAGGATGATCCAAGGACTGGGAAGCCTGCCATGTGAGGAGAGGCTGAGAGAATGGGGTTTGTTCAGCCTTGAGAATATTTGGCTTAGGGGAGAGTTTATCACCACATTCCAATATTTAGAAGGTGGGTACAAAATGGATGGAGACTGCCTTTTTATGAGGAGTCACACAGTAAAAATGAGGGGTAATGGGTACAAGTTACTCCTGAGGAACTTCTGACTGGACACAAGAGGACAAATCCTTAACAATGAGAACAATCAGCCATTGGAATAATCTCCCCAGGGAAGTGTTGGATTCCCCAATATTGAATAACTTAAAATTTTGGGGGGTCAGGGTGCTGGGCTGTCTTGTCTAGGTCATGCTTTTGCCAGATGATCTTTGCTTGATTCTATGATCCTCTGAACTTAAAAAGAGAAGTGATTTGGGGTTGTTTCAGTTGTGTAGGAAAGGTTAATGCTGTATTAACATGAGCCATATGCCCATGTGAGCACCCAGAGCTCTGAGACTGCCACCCAGAACACTTTAAGGTTGTTTGAGTGATTGGCAGTGCTGAGTGGACAGGGGTTTCATAGCACTCAACACTACTGTGAGATGTGATATTTGTATTTCCACACCCCACAGCTTCCTGTCAATGCTTTTCTTTCCCCATTCCTTCACTCTACATTGTTCTCTCTCTGACACTGGCTGTTCCAGTCCCAAGACACCTTCCCAACAATTCCATCTTGCGCTGGCTTGGTTTTGATCCTCAGGGAGCTATCTTCCTTAAAAACAACCTTCAGTATGAAAAATATGGAAACTTCCACATTTAGAGGCACAGCTTTTTCAGAAATCAATTTGCACTTACTGATTCATCAAAGGTAAAAGAAACAATGCTGTCCTTTTTGGGAATACTGCAATTTACTTGCTTTGTTTCACATGAAGAAGGAGCTCCATGGAAAGCCTTGTAAGATTCTCATTCTCGAGCTTCTGTTCTGCCTGCATAGTTTCCATGAAAGCTGAAAATCAGTTTCAGGAAACCTGAAGAAAATCAGTTTTGTTTAAAATATTGGGGTTTTTTTAATTATTTGGCAAACATTTAATGTGTTCCTAATGGAGCATAAAGTGAGTGGACTCATCTTCTAATACTTCATTACCTCCTTTATGCTTTGTTTATTGGTAGTGATGGCAACTGAGTGGCCTAGAGAGAATTGGCATTTAGATTCCTGTAGCAGCCCAAAACAAAATTGGTTTAATCTAGGTCGTAGAAATGAATTGCTAATTTTCACAGAAGCATAGAACCATAGAATGGCTTGGGTTGGGAGAGACTATAAAGATCATCTAGTTCCAATCGCATGGCCATGGGTGGGACAGTTTCACCCAGACCAGGTTGCTTAGAGCTACATCTAACCTGCCCTTGAACACTTGCAGGGATGGGCTTGTCTGAGCAGCCTGTTCCAGTGTCTCATCTATCTCACAATGAAGAATTTCTTCCTAAATCTAAAGCTACTCTCTTTTCAGTTTAAAGTCACTCCCCGTTCCTCTGTCACTGCGGGCCCCTCTGAGCAGTTCCTCTGTCTCCTCGGCCCCCCAGCCCGAGGAGGTGGTGATGAGGAAGGGGCCGTCTGTCCCAGCCGCTGCTTGCTCCCTAAGCCCCTGAGGCGGCCGGGTCGCGGTGCCGGTAGAGGGCGGGGAGCGGCAGCCGGGCGGCAGAACATCCATCCTGGCCCGGGAAAAGCAGGGTGGGCTGGGGAACAGCGCCGTCGTCCCGCGGGCAAGGACAGGGAAAGCCGGGCCGAGAGAGCTGCGGCGGGGCTGGGGCGCACCGGGGCTGCCCTGCCGGGAGCGCGGCCAGGGCACAGCCAGCCCATCGCATCTCCTGCACCGCTACACGGCACCGGGAGCCTGCTCCGATCCCTTCTCACGGACACCCGATTGGAAAACCCAATTGCATCCCAACAGAGACTTCTGGCCTGCCGGGGTTTGCTGGGCGGCTTGGGCATCCTCTCAGCTCGCCTTTAAAGATCCGCACCAACAGCAGAAGGTGCCCATAAAAGCCACCCAAGCAAAGGGAATACACACAGTGCACTAACCCATTCACAAAGAAAATTGAGGGAGAAAAACATCCTCCAACTTACTTTCTCCTGCTGGAAGAGATCATGAGACAAGCAATATTCTGGAGGATGGACACGTCTGGAGGAAACTGTTAGTGAAATTTAAAATAAAAATATTTTTAGCAGGAAAATCCGTTGGATCTACCCCATGTTTTAAGGCGTTCCTTTGACCAAATGTTCTTACAACTGATCAAGATAGGAAAATCCATTCCAGTGAAATTTTTTTAAGTGTTGGATCTGTTCTATTCTTCAGAGAGTAGAAAAGACAAATCCAGAGCTTATACTTTCCTTCTCAGTTTGTATGTATTTTTATTGAAACTGTTCTCAGAAACACTTTTGACACTTTGTATTAACCAAACGCCTTTTCTTGGAGAAGCTTTAAGTTATTAACAATGTTACTAAAGGAAAATAGCATTCAGCCTTCGGGGGAAACTAGAGCTTCCACTGGTCAAACACATGATATTTTACCTCCACTTAAAAGATGAAGCTTTCATCATGAAAAGGCAAAGAAAATGAGGAAATAATCTTTTCTCATTAAAAAAAAAATAATAATAAAAAGGAAGTAGTTTTGAAATCTCTTATCAATGCAAGTTGTACCCATGAAAACATTGTTTTCAGCTCAGTGGGGTTTTTTAAATGTATTTCTTCACCTTGAACACTTTTGCTGTTCATGGTTTTGGCGAAGCAATTTCTCTGCTATGAAGCTACCCTGCATCATTGTTGTCACTTGTATGAGTCCTTTTATTACTTGTATTAATGGAAGATGTAGAGAGTGTAAGATTACCGAAGCGCTAATCAAATGCAGAACACCAAAGAAAAATGATTAAACTCATTATGATTAGGCAGGAGACCTGGCAGACTGCAGAGTTCAGGACCAACAACAAAACAAAAAAGGTAGCCAGCCACTAAACAGCCAGAATTAGCTTTACAATCATGACATTCAAAGCAATAATGAAAAGATGGCTGCCTTTTATTTGCTTTTTGATTAGGTATCTTTAAATACTTTGTCCAGAAGCCCAGGCTTTCTGCAGTGTCTTAGCTAGAGGACAAGAAAGCACTGTTTTTAAAATGAAAGCCGAATGTTGGAGTCCAGGGCACAGGGAAAACCCTTCCTGCTGCCCTGGGGTGTCCGACACCCTGGCTGGAACCTCAGGAAAGCATTGCCTTTGACCTCAGTCAATGGGAAAACTTCCAACACTCACAGATGATTTGAAAATGACAAAAATGTAATATAGATGGTAGTTTAGTTTGTCACAGGGTGAAAACTTGTAGTTTTGGGTTTTTAGAATGGAAGTGGATGAGAGCAAGATGGAGAATTTTGGGTGATGCCTTGGGGTCTTCTTCTTCTCCTTCGACCCCATCTTCTGCTGTGACGGTGGCACAAAGACATTGGTAGAATGTATTTGATGTAGAAATTGTGTGTCTAGAATCGATAGTGATTATTGGCACAAAACTGTAAATATAGCACGTTTTAAGAGTTAATTGGACCAGAAAGCTTTAGGAGACCTTGAGCACCCACTGTCCAGGGCACTTGGCACTTGGCAGTGTGTTTTCCAGTGCATTAAGCGTGTTGGTGGTGTTGGTGGTGTGCAAATCTTGAGATAAGAAACTGAATAAATATCTTTGAAGACTGAAGCTGTGAAGCAGTGAGTCCCACTCATCTTTTAAACCCTGGTACAGGACTTTGTAAGGAAAAATCCCCTAATTAGAGAGCTCCTGGACTATAAAAACCAATAGCTGAGAAACTCATGCAATCAGAAGCTTTACAGAAAATACCAAGTGTCATGAGAGTAGGCAACACTGTAGTTTCCAACCACTGTTTTTCTTCAGATTCAGTTTTTGATGCAAAATTTAAAGCTCTTTCCCCCTTACATTCTTCAATGCTATGGTTAAGTGCCGTATGTTGCCTTTAAGTCAATGGTCTTTTTACAAAGCAATTTGATTATCGTCAATTATGCTATTATCAACAGCTGAGATTAAGCAAAAAAAAACCAAAATAAAAATCAAAGCTCTACAATTATATCCAGTTTTCTTCTCCTTACAAACCAAAAGGTCTGGACAGTCATTTCTTTTTTTTTGTTTATTATTAGCTCCCAGTCACAATAATTTTTAGATTCTGATGCATTAGCACAACATGAAATAGTTTGGACTGCAAGAGAACAAGCAACAAGTTATTTGGTATAAAAATCTTTTTTTTTTCCCTCCAAGACTTCAAAACCACATGGAAGTATTTATTTGGTATAGATTAATTTAGTTACTTTAATTAAATTTTTGATTCAGAGTTAAATTTGATCTACATATCTCTAATTTGGAAGAGAGAATCCTGAGATTTATAGATCATGTTTTCATGGTGTAGAGCCCGTAACATCATATGCCAGTGCAGCACTGAATGGTGGAGGCTCTGCCTGTGAAACTCTGCTGGAATCACTTGCTTTGGAGCTCTCTGCTCTGGTGGAGCATTTGTGTTGACTTATTTTACAAAATAGTCTGCTAAGGATAACATCAGCCAGCAGGGAACTGTTGCACAGATTGTCTGTAATATCCCATATTAGCGTTTTTGGAAGAGCAGCACTCTTGCCCTCCCAATAAAACGAAATAGTAATAAATGATGTGTGCAGGAGGCATTCCATATGGTTGTCTTAAAGTTGAACTGGAAGAGCTGCCTGACAAGGGCCATCCTCTCGTAATGCAACGAGCATCATGAGAGCCTATCCCGGCCTTCCCAAGAGCAGCACGGAGCCACTGCAACTCCCTGGTGAGGAGAGTGAATGTAGAAAGTCAATGTAGAGTCAGTCAGCTGCAAAACTTACACTGAAGTGACAACAACCTCTCTCAAATTATGTCCCCTGCTCAGGAACTGCCTCCAGGTACTGCAATAGATAAACAACTGGTAATGAATGGGCTTTCTAAGAAGTATTTACACCTAACCTATTCAGTATTACACCAGAAAGTTAAATATAAAATTACTGATGATAAAATTCACAGGTGACACCAAGATTAGCAAATGAGGGAAGAGAAGGTGTTATGTTATCTGATCTGAGTGCTTGATGTCAGAATGGGCCCATTCCCAGAAAGGGATTTTGCAGGCAGTGCCATTCACATTTCAAGTACAGGCCATTCCCAAGGAGTGACGGAACACCCTCTGGGTAACAGCAGCTCTGGAAAGGGTGAAAGGACAGTTTCCTGGGGAACTTGTAGTGTCCTGACACGACAATATACTGTGGTGATCCTGAATACATAGCTGTAAATATACTTGTATATAAATACATGCGTGTCTTTTTGATTAAGTGGATCCTATATTGCCAGGGACAGTTCAGACAACCGTGTTTTAAAACTGATGTTGAAAAACTGAGTGGGGTTCACAGGAAAAGCAGAAAACAATATAAGGAGTGATTAAAATATCTTTTGTTGAGTAATTTAAAGAGAAAAAATTCATTAACTAGCTCAGAAGGGAACATTTTGAATTGACTAGATAACAGCATAGATAACATCGTCCCAGGAAGAAAAGATCAAGAATGTATCTAAACATAAAGAAAAGCATAAAACCCCCCTGTGGCTAGAAGGTGGATACTGCCAAATTCCTACAGAGAATCCAAGCTCATGTTTATAATGAGGAGAGGACAAAGGGAAAGATAAACTTTTTATCTCTTGATTTCTGAAGATCAGAACTCAGTGTCTTTCTTAAAGACAACTTTATAGCTAAGTACAAGTTATTTGGCTCAAGCCAGGCTAGCTGCTTGTGATATACAGAAGTGCACATTCCTATGGACTGCCAAAACATGTGACGGGTGCCTAGAAACAAACCACGGAGTTTTGAAGTGCTTGTGAGCAGAGACATTCCTCGCTTTCCAGTCTTTAGGCCAACTATAGAGAGACCATTTTATATGGAAAAGCAGTTCTGGTTATTCATTAAAAACATACCAGTGCAAATTCTCAGACCCTAGTGTTTGAAAAAGGCTTTGTATGTGCCTCCTCTAGTCCAAAAGATTTCAGGACTGGTCCTGGGCAAGTGATTCAATTTCTGTGTTTCTGGCTACAGTTTGACTGCTCATTCCTGCTGCCATCCCTGCAGCCCAAGGCACAGGCACCAGTCTGGGTAAAAGGATATCCACATGCATGGACCAATACTGTGATAACTGAGGAGTTTTCTTCTTTTATTTTGGTGGATTATTTTTAACCCTGATTATTTCATCTCTCTTCTTCAGCTCATGGCCTATGAACAGCCTTGTCAGCACAGCCAGGACTGGGTGGCCATGGCAGCACCCACTCACCACAGAACAGGAAATCCTAAAGATGCCACTGTTTTGGAGGTGCAGATGCCAAGGCTGATTCCCTGCCTTGCTACTGCCAAAGGAAAGATCTGGCTTTCCTCCTCTCCCCTGGCAGCATGGTCCCACCACCACCTCCTTTTGCAGATGCTGGCAATTGCTGGGTTAGGCATGCAGCTCAGAGGGGGCAGCCTGAGGGACTGTGGCTGCTGGAGTGGCTGTCCCTCCCTGCTGCCTCATGGCATCTCTACCATCAGACCATACCCTCAATTGCCCGTACAGCTCTACAGCATTCCCAGGAAAGGCTCCATACATTATTCTAAACCCCAGGCAGGATGATCCCTCCCTCCTCACCATCTCTAACAGTGCCTTTTCCTGGTCTCTTGTTAGCACCAGAGCTGCTGTGGCCACAGCATGGGCAGGATCAGCCCTCCAGAGAGTGGCACAACTTCCAAGGCTGGAGAAGAGAGTAAAGGGTAGAAAGTTGCACCCAGAAGTTTCTTGCTTACCAGTTGAACTCAGCAATATTCATCAGTCCCCTTGAAGAATTGTTCATTAGGTTTAATCCAGTGAAACCCATACCTCCATGGAGAGCACTGCATTTCTAAAGGATTCATATTCTTCTACCAGTAACAGTGGAAGACTCATATAGCATGATGAGGAAAAACACCCAGCACTGCTGGGTGAAGGTCATCACCACTTCTATTGTACAGCAGAAATAAAAACACAAGCTGCAGCTCTGCACAGTTACGTGCTCTTCAAAGAGCTCTTCCCCTGCACCTCATTCAGAGCCTGTCCCACCCTGCTACAGTAATTTGTAACTATGGGCTTCTGGCCGAGTTTCCTTCTCAGTCATGCAATTTCCTTTTCTTTTGTGGGCCATTTTCAGATTTTCAAAGGGAAAAGTTTGTGTTCTGCTTCACTATTCAATCACCTATGAATGTGGAAATGTCCCTGATTTTGGTGTGGCTTATTAACAGAATTTTTAATGCTAAAAGATGTTTAACAGCTAGTGACACACTGACTGAGAGAATCAGCACTGTGGTCTTGCAAATTTTTTCTGTGTGCCGGAGAAATGTTGCCTGGGTAATGGTGGTAGGATTTTCTCTTCTGCTTGCAACTGAGTGCCCTTTCCTGGAGGAAGATAAAGTTTGGCCCCAACCAACTAGTTTCTCAGAGCCTGGGAAGCACATGCCTCTTGGTATTGATGTGGTTATGTATGATGTTGACAATCTTAAATGAGAGAATGCTCAGAAATGTCAAGGCTGCTGTGTGCTACAGCTTGCAGAAGAACCCAAACACTTCCCTACCTTTCCTTAGGCACACTGCTGAAGACAGCCAGGCATCCCCCAGCACATCCCCTCCAGCACAGGTCCTGACTTCCACCCTCTTTGGAGTGTTGTGCCTGAGACACTGGGTGGTTTTAGGTAAGCTCATTCCACAAAATGCATCCAGACTCTTCTAGTGCAAGGGTCGGATTTTGCAGCTGACAGATGTACCTGCCAGCTCCCACCACCTGGAGCTCTGAAGACAATTTAGTGTGTTTTTTACAAGCTCCATTCAGTTTCACCCACTTTTGCAAGCATTATATTTTATACCATTGGCTAAAAGTTCAGCAGAAGAAACTTTTTGCCTCTGCAGGAGAGTATCCAGCGTTTCATGGAAGAACAGATTTGACAGTATAATACTGGAAAGTCAACACCTAATTAGACAGTCATGCTGTCTACATGTAATCAGACAGTCATTCTGAACTGATGTTGACATTTGTAAAGTTTTATTCTGAGAGCCTGTCAGATGGAGGAGAATTGGTACGGGTGGTGGAGTGGGGGCTGAATGTACTCATTTAAAAAAAAAATCATATGTCTTCTTAATAAGGGAGAAAGCAGCTTGTTGAAGAAGGGAAGCCTTTTCAAGCCCCAAAGGTAACATTTTTGCAGCGCAAATACAAATTTGCACTACCTTCCTTTTATAATTTTTTCTAGATACAAAATCTTCTTCATGGGGACTTTATCTCCTGATGGGATGGGTTGACCTTGGCTGGACACCAAGTATCCACCAGAGTGGTTTTATTACTCCCCTCTTCAACCAGAGAGGGGAAAGAAAATACAGCTACTGAAAGCTCAGGGATTGAAATAAGACAGGGAAGATGACTCACCAATTACCATCAAGGGCAAAACTGACCCTACTTGGGAAAATTAGCTTATTATCAATCAAATGAGTGAAGGATAATGGGAAATAAAAACTAAATATTAAAACACCTTCCCCCACCCCTCCCTTCTTCTGGGCTGAATTTTACTTCTGAGTTCTCTAACTCCTCCTCTCCAGCAGTACAGGGGGACAGGGAATGAGGGCTGCAGTAATTTAGTAATTTCATCACACATTTTCTCTCATGCTCCTTTCTCCTTAGGGAGAGTACTCCTCACCTTCTTTCCCTGCTCCTGTGTGGGGTCCTTCCCACAGGCTCCAGTTCTTCACAAACTGCTCTTGTGCAGGCCCCCTGCAGGGTCTCAAGTTCTGCCAGCAAAGCTGCTCCAGTGTGGGTTCTTCCCCCCACAGATCTTGCCAGGAGCCTGTTTCCAGTGTGGGCTTCCCAAAGGGTCACAGCCTGATTTGAACATCTACCCGTTCTGGTGTGAGGTCTTTCAGAGGACAAAAGTAGATATCTGCTACACCATGGACCACCATGGGCTGGAGGCTGAAGGAACAGCTTGCCTCACCGTGGTGTTCTCCACAGGCTGCAAGGGAATCTCTGCTCTGGCACCTGGAGCACCTCCTCCCTTCCTTCAACTGGCCGTGGTGTCTGGAGAGCTGTTTCTCTCATATGCTCTCACTCCTCTCTCTGGCTGCAATGGCTGTTGCAGTTTTCCTTCCCTTTTTAAATGTGTTATCACAGTGGTGCTTCCACAGTCACTGATGGGCTTGGCCTTGGCCAGCAGTGAGTCTGGCTTGGATCTGGTGGGAGTCCGCTCTGTCAGACATAGGGAAAGTTTGGGGCAGCCTCTCACAGAAGACACCCCTGTAGGCTCCCCACTATCCAAACCTTGCCCAACACACCTTGCCCTAAACCCAACACACCTGACTATTAAACATATAAAGATGACTGACAGGCATTAAAACAAGGCAACTCCCTCTCAATGAATTAGCATGGCTGTGTTTACAGGAAATCATAAAAGCTGTTATTTATATTGCATTTACATATTTAATTTTCTTTACAAATAAAAGCTTTATGCCTCCCTTTGAGCCTCCTTTTCCAGCCTTTGACTACAATAGCTACAACTAAACTATTACTCCAAATTAGCCTGGCATTCAGTGTGCATTTGTATTACTTGCATGATTTTTATTGTTTTTTAATTATTATATTTCCTCTTGGTTGATTCATCAATCATATTTACAAACCCATTGTTGCACTTACTGCCAGTTGAGTGTTCTCACACATTTCAGCACACAGACAGAAACTGCAAACTAGGGCAGCTCTATTAGGATCTCTAATATTTCTGAGGAGTCTGAAGGTGCTGACAGCTTATGGTCTTTCCAAGGCAAGTGCAAGTGCCTCAAAGTCCATCTATCTGCAATTACTGGAAGGGGTAAAATGACACCGCACGCTTTTCCTCTGAGAAGGAATCCTCTCCCCAGAGGTTAGAAATAGGGAACAAAAAGCAAACTACAGCTGGAGATCTGATAACTTATACTCATTAGAACTTCTGAATAACCATTTGTGCCACACTGGCTGTGTTTGCAGAGAGCTTATTTTGAACCCAAGTTGATTACTTTCCTTGTTGTTTTGCCAGACAATTTAAATTAAGTGATACATCAAGACCTAACCCTGAAGTTCTACCATCCCACAATGTGCAGTGAGAACAGTGGAAGCAGCTCAAGGATGGCAGAAGAGGGCCTCTATTTTGCCTGGGCTATATACTTTTTTACTTTTTGCCCTCTCTCAGTTTTTCTCTTCTTTACACTAACTTTGTATAGTAGGCACTCCAGGGTGGAGAGTATCATGAATTTATTTCTCAGAACTGCATAAAACGGTGTTTCTCAGGGCTGCAGAAAAAGGGAAGTAGTTCCAAGAATTCAAGAATCTAAAGATTGTCACCACAGCCCTGTTTGCATACAAGTCCATTGTCAACCGAAGGAACTGGAAAATTATGGCTATTTATCCATTCCTCTCTTTACCCCCCTCGTTGTGCCTCTTTTGGCAAAGCAGCTGAAGAGTTTGTATTGTTTCAAATTTAATGCTTGCAGATGGTTTTATTTAGAATTTGTTTTATTGGTGAGACATGCTTCCTCTGTTTATTAAATTGTGCCTACTTCTTGTCATCCGTCATGTTGCCCGCAATTTCTGCACAGAGCTCGAGGGTAGGCTTTGTTGTTACTGTTGCTGTTGGGTGGTGGGTTACTTTTTTTTCTTTTTT
>VWYP01029086.1:598344-737301 GCA_013400435.1 Pycnonotus jocosus
ACCCCCGGGACACACGGGCACTAGCGGGGCACACGGGCACCCTCCGGGACACACGGGCATCCCCCGGGACACACGGGCACCAGCGGGACACACGGGCACCCCCGGGAAACGCGGGCCCCCCGCCTGGTGCATTGCCCGCGCCCCGTGCACAGCGCCAGGGCAGAGCTGGCCTTGCGCCGCTCAGCCGTGATGCTCTCTGAACTCGCGCAGAAAAACTCCAGATGCACCTTCCTGGGCCTTCTTCCCTCTGTGGGTTTTGGGTTTTTTAAAGTTACAACATTTCTCAAGTTTCTTTGCAAATGGTCCTATATCACTGATATTTCAGAGGGAAATGGAAGATGCCTCTAGAGTCCTCTTTCAGATACCTGACCAAAAAAAAAAAAATGGGCCTGTGGGCAAAACTGTTGGCTCAGTGTTGCTTCCTCTTTTTCTTGTGATTAATGCCTCTCATTAGTGGGAGGAGAACGGGCAGAACCAGCTTAAAAAAATACCAGCCTAACCGTAAGATAGGATTGTTTTCCAGCACTGCAGGTGTGTGCAGTGGTTTGTTGAGCACCAAAGGAACCCCAGCACAAAGTATCAGCAGCCCCCGGGATCCGGTCCTGCCAGCAGGGTTTAACTCCCTGTGAGACTGGTGGAGAACAAGCTCGCTCTCTGGGTTGGGCTCCACGTCTCCTGGATTTCCGTTTGTCTAATGACCAAGATTATATATAAGCAGTGAAAGTGGAAAGGGAAATGGGCCTCCTGACTTTCTAATGAATTGTGTATAAACCCCACTACAGACAAACGTGCCTGATGAGGATGGTGTGCTTTTGCTTTTCGAGTGCAAGCTGCAGTCAGAAACAAAACTATTGAGATGATGGGTGTTTGCTTCTTGCAAGGGGAGCTTTTGGACCAAAGGTGCTCTGGCTCTAGAAGGAATAGTTTAGCACAGGGCTGAGTGGCATGGAGCTCTTGAAACACGTTTGGCCTGTGAAGAGTTCAAATGTTGGTGTGGCCAAGGATTGTGTTAGCAAAGGAGAGGTTGACTACTGGAACCACTCACCAGGGAGGATTTGAGGTAGCCATGGGGGATGCCGGCATTTGCCCTGGCTCTTGGCTCAATGCTGAATTGACACATTTCACTGCAGCATGGAGTAGCAGGACCAGGGCAAGTCATTGTTCCCCCCTACCCAGGAGTCATGTCAAAGGCTGCTGCTCCTTCCTTGCTGCTGTTTGTGGAGCATGAAGGAGGTCCTGAGATTCCTGACTCAGCGCTGGCTTTGGTGCAGAGCTTTCTGGTTTTGGGATACTGGCCTGTTGTTCCTCTAGCATCTTTGTGGACCATACATGAAGCATGGTGCTTTCTGGCACAGTTTATGGGGGATTCTCATTGTGACCCTTGTTGGTCACTGATAGCAGCAATTACTTGCACTTTTTTAGCAAGTAAAGGGGAAGATTATTGTGAGGGTAATACCTAATTTTAAATAATGAGGGCAAAAGCTAGGACTTCTTTGAAACCTGATTTTTTATGAACTGATGCAAGGTCCATCTTACTGGGATGGAATGAGGGCAGCTTGTTGTGTGTATTCCTTGCTGCAAAGTGATGGAACTGCTTGAAATTGGTAGGAGCAGAGTAAAGGTTGTGGACACTGCACGAGGAGCCTGAAGCAGGAGGGCTCCTGCACTGCAGCAGGCTGGCTTTGCAATCAGGGGGATACAGGCATTGTGGTGAGTGGAAGTTGCCACTCTGTCAGGAATCAAAGTGTGTATATTAATGAGAAATACAGCAAGCCCAGGCAAGAGAGGTCTTTGATCTTTTTATAGAGAGTACCATGTACAGTTTATCCTTCTGTGGGGTTTTTTAAATATTCTTTTTCCTTTTCATAACTTCTTTCTCATGCTGGTTAATTCCCAAGTGGAGTTGTGGGTTGTTTTGGGTTTTTCTTTTTTCCTGTGTCCATTTATGCAAGAGTAGTATATGCTTTTACCTAACTCTTTTTTCTTAAAGTTACTGTTAGCAGGGCCTGCCCATTGGCGCTATTAAACCATTTCCAGAGCTCTTAAAATGCTGCATAATATTTGTGACATTTTGGTGTAGCATAAAGTCATTACTTTCAAGTCGGTGGTGTTACATGGATGTGGAAGTTTTCATGGAGAAACTAAATGTACTCCCAAAGACAAAATGGTTTGAGTTTGTCTTTTGTTTTATAGTCAATTAATAATACTGTAGGGTAACTTGGGAACCTTCAGGAGGAAGAAATAAGCTGTAAAACTTGATCTGAAGATACAAGGCTGGGTAGCAGTAATTACTCTTGTTCCCAGTGGAGTGAGTGCAGGGGGGAATTTCTGGGTGCACTGGGAATAAGTGCACCTGAAACCCATGGTTTTCCTAAGTAAAGCTGAAACAAGCAAATATCACTTCTAGTCTTCAGTTTGCATTGCATTTTTCTGGCATTTTAAGAAATCTAGAGTCAGCTGGATGTGCATGAGGGTTTGCTTGGTGTATTTTCTTGCATGAGTGTTGAGCTGTCTGTTCTCCCATCTGAGCACAGACCCCTCAGACCCTGGGGCTGAGAGCTCCTTGAGCCACAGGGGTAGCTGGAGAAGTGGAGTCAGCACATGCATTATCCGCTGGCATTGAGCAAGCGGCAGAATTCCTGCTGGCCTGCAGCTGTGCAGCCCTGCTGTGGGATGCTGGCTTTGCTGCTCCCCACTTCTCCCCTTGTCATGCTTGTGGTGTTTCTCGTTGTAAGCCCATCTGTACAGCGCTCCTGCCTGAGGCTCTCTTGTAGTGAGTGAAGTTCCTTGGACCAGAGCTCTCGTGCAGCTGCAGACAGTTTTAATACCTCCTCTTACACTGACCCCTCTGCAGGAGTGCAGTAAAGAAGGGTTTAATTTCACAGGATTTTCTGTTCTCCCTGTGACCTCTTCTCTGCTACCAAAGGTGTTTTTAAATAAAGCCTCTAGAGAAATGTTCCTTCTAAAGCTACATAGTAAAATGTGGCTTTTCAGGAATTCCTGCTAGTTAAACTTGTCTGTGCAAGTGGATTCCAGTAGCAAGTCCAACCACCCTAAGAAAGCAGAGGACAAGGTGGGAGGTTCATGTCATCCTGCATGGCATCTTTGGAAAGAAGATGAGGGAAAAGTGCTTTGGAAAGGGAATAATTTTGCAGGTATAGGAGGCCAAGGAGCAATGGAAAACAGAGCACTCCTGTGGCATCTTTGAAAGGTAGAGGCAGCCAAAATGGATGGAGAAGAAACCTGGTGAGGAGGGCAACACAAGTATCCCATGCTGGAGAAGTTTTCTTTTTAAAGCCCACCACATGAGGGACAATACTGATAGAATTGAGAGCACAAAAGCAGAGATGAGAGGAGAAATTTTTGACTTGGTAACTAGTATCACATTTTCCATGTGGTTTTTTAGAAGTTTGGTCACTGTCCTCTGCACGTAGGCTTTGAGGTTCAGGTAGAATTGAGGGTGGTACTAGCACAGCATTTTTCCAGCTTCCATCCTGAGCACTTCACAGAAGTGCAAGAACATACGTTTCTGCAGTGACAGTCAAACCATTAAAAATATTGACCCTTAAAGCTTTGCTGTTGAGTTTCTTGGTCATGGCTCCATTCGTGGGGGCAGGATAACTTGTATCCTTCAGAGCTGTTGCTGAAAGGGCACTTTTTTCTGCAAGGCTGGGAGGCAGTGCTCTAGCAGTACTCAGGCTCAGAACAGTTGCTGTGCAGTCAGAAGGTAAAAGCATTATAGATATGATTTAAGGTTTAGGCTGCAGAAACTGGCAGCCTGCAGCAGTCAATCAGTAATGCATACTGCAGAACTGTTTCAGTGCAGTCCCTTGCTCATGGACAGCCGTCAGTAAGGGGCCCATCAGAAGGGTCTGTCACAAGCCAAGTTATCCAATTTGAGCATGCTCTCCTAATGGTTTCCTTTCTCTGCCCCCTTTCCTCTCTCTTCCTTAGGCTTTGACTTTTCAGCTAGGCTAGTTTTCCTTTGCCTGTAGTGACTTGTTCCAGAGGAGGGACTGCTGTTGTAAAGTCTTGGCATCAAGCCCTGCTGGGGCTGCCACTCCCAGCACTCACCTTGCTCTCTGTTCTGCTGTCAGCTGGGGCTGGCTTCTGCCCATGGAAGCCTGGCTGTGGGTAGTGGAGGACATGTGTAAGGACAGAGTGGTAAAAGTTCATGGGAGGTGATGTGGGGGATTAACTGGCGTGGCAGCTCTAGGGTTGCTGTAATTAGCTTCCCTGAGAGCCAGCAGTGCTCCTGCCTTGCGCAGTAGAGAGTTAAGGCACTGAGCATCCTGTGCTGGTCCTCAAGCCAGGTCATCTCTGTGGGCTGCAGAGCACTGGCTCTAGGCACCTGACTGTGGATCAGCATGTCTGGGACACAGCTCCAATGGTCCCCCACTAACACCCTTTCAGAGTGTTTCAGAGTGTTGAAGGCTGCTAGCTGGAGCTGATACTGGTCAGGGCCATCAGTCATTTGCAGGCTGATAATCAATATGGAATATTTTCCAGTACATTCCTTTTTTAGTACAATGGAGCTTTACTTTGAAAATGTATCATATAAACTACATCATAATATGCTGGGTGGAGTTAAATGTGGTCCTTCAACTGCAGACTCAAAACTAAGTGTTCACAGCATCTTCCTTGAAAGATGTCCTAAGTTTGACCCAGTATGTTCCTCCCACTTTTCATTTGTATAAACCTTGACTTCCTCATGTCTGTGTATACATGTGAGATTTGCTGTTGTTTGGGTTTTTAAGTTTCTTTTCTTTTGATGCTGCTGGAGTACTTCATGTGGTCTGCTGCTTTCTTTGACTTGGAGACTCCTTGCTTGAAAACACTAATGAGAATGCTAAATTCGCCACAGTTTGCAGAGTCCAGTCCTTTTA
The DNA here is from genome assembly GCA_013400435.1 of Pycnonotus jocosus. Classification (NCBI taxonomy): domain Eukaryota; kingdom Metazoa; phylum Chordata; class Aves; order Passeriformes; family Pycnonotidae; genus Pycnonotus; species Pycnonotus jocosus. Next base: position 603,231 of record VWYP01029086.1, read on the forward strand.
TCATATTCAGAGGAAATTAATGAAAACACTTGGAAACTGACTGAAGGAAAAATCAATAGTGATGACACAGAAGCATACTTCTATGAGCAATAAAATATGTTCTATAGTTGTCATGTTTCACATCTAGGCTTGCCAATTATCTTTTCCTAGATCAAATTAGTTCAGTCAGCTTTTGAAGACTAGAAGCTTTCAAATTACTAATTTTCTCTTCCCTTTGTGATTGTAAAGACAACATTATATGTATGGTGTGTTTGAAAGTCACTTTTTTCCTTGAAAATTCTACCTCAGGTAGTGAAGGGCCTCTGTGTGGGTGTAGAGGTGCCTGACCCTCAGTGCAAAGTCCCACCAGCTAATGCTGCATTGCTGTTGCAAAGGTGGTACCTCCAGAACAGCAGATCCACTGGATGTGCTGAGACAGATGCTAACATATCCTTTCTAGCTGTAATGGAGTTAACTGGTGATTTTTTTTGAACCAAGTCTCATTCCTAGTCAGTTGTTGAGATGTTGCTTTTGAATTCTTCTAGAATAGTTGGTGAATGTTTGTAGTCCCTTAGTGACTTGGACACATGAAGGACCAGGTATTTCTGTGCAACCCAGTACCTTTATGTAGAAGATGCACTTAAGGTTGCACATATAGAACAGAAGTGCTTGGCCCCTGCTGGAAATGTTTTTCTAGTTAGCTGTGTTAGGATATACAGGGTCTGAACACTCCTCTCTGTGTATGGAAGGGAATGTGCAGATCAAATTGTGGTGATGGTGAATTCAGCACACGGATATCTGGTTTCTTGGCAGATCTGACACTGGGAGTATCTGGACTGCTGCCTGCCCCAAGGAAAAGGGGGTCGGTGTGACCCATGCTCAACCACTACTCATCCAAGCCATGTAACATGAGTCCCTAACCTGTAGACAGATTTACCAGCTCTGAATAATGTCTGTTGTGCTGTGAGATCTTATCTTCCTAATGGCCTGCAGGAGGGTACAAATGAGGAGAAATAAATATTGCTCTTACTTTTGCTTCCCTTTGCATTTTGTGGAACAGTTGATGTGTTCTCATTTTGCCTGCTGTGTTTGTTAGTGCTTTTAAAGGACTAGCTAGTTTGTCAGAATTTTGGGAACAAGTGAAAGTAAGATCTGCTCTTACCTTCTCATTTTCTCCCACATACTCTTTCCCTTTTTGCTGGACAAGTAAAAAGACAGGAGCAGCCTGCTGTGTCCTGAAGTCCAAGTAGAGTGAAACCACTGTAACAAGCACAGAGGAACTGCCCTGTAACATCCTTCCACAGAAACAGGCACTAGCTAGATAAATGGTGCCAAAGCAGGATTTTAGCTTTATTTTATATCTGTACTAATAGGTCCCAATGGAATGGGGATTCCCCTGCACCTGAAACTGCCTGCCTAGAGGTATTGGTGCTCAAGAGGCTTTATAATTTGTTTGATTCCTGAAGCTTTTGAGTTGGGTGTTGGGAGGGGGCATTGTTCAATAACCAGGTGCCTCCTGGAGGTCCAGAGGTCTCTTGGAGGAGTGGGAGTTTCTCATCAGCCTGTGGGATAAAGAGCTTTGGGTTGTGATTTGTAAGAAATACAGTCTGCACAAGAAACTTTCTGTCATGTGACTGTATCAAGAATGAAATTATGTTTCGTGATTCCTGACAGAATTTAGCAGGAGTCTTACAAAAAATCACTGGTATATGTAAAGGCAGACCAGCATTTGGTTGTTGCTGTTGAGTGTGTTGTTGTTGGTTTTGTGCAGGAAAAGGGAGCTCTGGCAAAATGCACTGAGTTTTCTGAGCTGTTGGGGCAGTTTGATTTTAGTGCATAGCTTGGCCATGGTTCACAGATGTGTGTGCAAGCCTGTCCATCCATTTGGTCTTCAGACACCTCTAGACATTCACCAGTGAAAGGAAAAGACAGCATACTGCAGGTAATCTTTCTTTTTTTAAAGAAAGGAAAGCTGGAACTTCTGGAAAAAAAGTGTTGAGTGAAAGGCTGTCTTGTTAGAAGATGGATGTGCTTTCAGAGGGGCTAATTTTAACACTAAGGAAATATATGTGGAGCTGATTGCTGGCCAGGTGCCAGTGACTGAAGGGCACGGGAGGCTGAAATGCCAGGCAGTGCTGGTAGAGCTGGCACTTCAGCCCATGACGGTTGGTTTGCATGAATTATCTCTCTGCCTTCTAGCTAATTTTATCCTGTTGATTTTCATGAATCATTTCCCATCTCTGTGGGTTAGAAATTAAAGTGGAAGTTTGCTAGCCAGAATAGCCACATCTGCTATTTAGAAACTAATGTCTGGGGTTTGCTTCCTGCCCACCCCCATGCCATCCCTTCCTTTTCCCTTTTTACCTCCGTCATTGTTGAAATACATGAATCACTAGTGTTGCTCACCCACAAAAGTTTCTAGACTGACCAGGCTGCACAGGTGCAGGGGTCTTCTGGGTGCGTGTGACCTCGCTGTGGGCAGTGGGGGTGGCAGGCAGATGCCCCATGCTCTGTGGCAGGGTCCCAGGTGCACAGTGATGCTGGAAGGACCTGACCAGGGCATCTTGAATTTCCTGCAGGTGCCTTATAAAACATTAAAGGCACTCCAGTGTCTTTTCCCTCTCCCAACACAGCAGAAGAGCAGGAGTGTGACAGTGCCCCAGCCTGTCGTGTGCCTACCAAACACTTCCTTTCTCCAGCTTTTTTGTCTGTCCATGAATGAGAGTAAAAGGTCATTTGGGCAGTAAATTCACATCTCTGCTTCCCTTTGTTGAGCAGTGTGCTCTTGACTGCCATTGCAGCTGACAGCTGGGCCAGCAGCAAGGGAAGGATAACTTCATTATCCAGAAGTTGAGTGGGATCCAGGGACTCCATGGGAGTTGCGTAGCATGGGATCCTGTTGGTGAGCAGTTTTGCTTGCAGCTGGACTAAGGAAAAAAGCACATTCCCTTGAAATATAGTGAGCATGAGATGCATGAGAGGAGGTTTCTAGCTTGTCTCATGTTCACTTTTAATCAATCTTGGTGGATCACAGCAAATGCAGGAGACTGAATGAGTGATTGTGTTGGGACAGTTTTGAAAATTGCCAAGTGGATGGCTCAGGAAAATATAAACTGGGTAGCATGACACCAATCCTGGGTAAGTATGAAGTTATTCACACCTGAAAATTGGTGTCATGGAAAGTGTTTTGTACTTAAAAAGGTCTGATTTTGTTCTTTGAGAAGCTTACTGTTGGTTTAAAGAGGGATCTCTAGATGTAATATATATTTGCTTATAAAAGGCAGCTAACACGGTGTGTGAGAACCCAATTAATATCCAATGCCAGAGAATATCAATAAAATATATGTCACTTAGGAAGTGAAGGTAGTGATTGATAGAGAATCAGCATCCAATAAATACACCGAAGTGGCATTATAAACAGTAAGGAGGATGAAGGATCCTCTAAGCTAAAGGACAGTACTAGCACACTAATAAATCAACTGTTTGAGGATTAGCTTTAAGATGGACGTAGAAAATATTTTTTCAGCATCAAAAGATCATGGTTCTGGCATTTCCACCTTAGACGAGGGGAGCAAATAATCCAGCTATTTTAAGCTAGAGCTTGATCATTTTACAGAAGAGTCTCTGCAACATGATATGTAGAGGCTGTGTTTTCAAAGAAGTAGACTTGATGACCCTTCTCTTCAGATAAGGGGAAGGGAGAAGCCAGTTCTGCTTGACACTTACTCAGTGATGCAGAAGAAGACGTGACTCATCACTGGCAAAATGTGTAGATGAAACATGTTTAGTGAATTGTAGCTGTTGATAGGGGCAGGATGGTGTAATGCAGTTTGTTTGGTAAATGAGGTTATTGAAACCGAATCATTTCCACGCAGACAAGCAGAGATTTATGAACCTGGAAAGGCATGTCCTGGACGTGATCTGGGAAGGGAGGCTGTGTCCTGAGCAATCCCATGTGAGAACATGGGGATCAGAATGGGCAGGCAGCTCTGGGCAGCTTCCTGTGCCAGGTCCTAGCTGGAAAAGACAGCCATGATTTTGGACACAAACAGGGTGATAATGAATCAGGGTGAGGAGGTAATTTTGTGTCTGTAAACCTTTTATTTACTTCATATTCAGTCTTACATCGGCATGGCTTTCTAGTGCCAGCATCTTGAAGTAATATAGAGAAAATTGGAAGAGTTACACAGAAGAATGATACAAACTGTTGGAAAGCTGAGAAGGTGCTGCATGGGTACATATCCAGGATTCTGCTATGTATGTGATTTTATTCAGTGCTTATCACTATTGTTATCCAAACACCTTTCAGTAGTGCCTTAAGGGAGAAGGCTTGCAGTTGTACTTAGTTGTACTCTTATTCTGTCCTTAGGGAGAAAAATGGTGAAATAACATCTAGTTTTAGTACTGGGGTTTTGTGTCTGTTTGTTTTAACTTTATAAACGTAGGTATATATTTATGTTGAAGCCAAAGGCAAAGGAGTGCAACTGGCAGTTCTGACCAAACATGGTGAGGTTTATTAGAGCCATTAACCTGGGAAGCAGTTCTTTCCAGTTGCTCAGAGCAGTGTCCTAGCATGCTGGGTATTTCAGCCTTTCCCATCAGATTCCAGGGCCCTTTGAAAGAACTGCTGCCGGGTGCCCAGAACTAAAAAGAGTCATATATGGCTTGTCTGTGATGGGGATTAACAATTGAGATGAATTCATGAAATGTTGGCTTCTCTTCCTCTTGCTACTCTCAGATGGAGGTTTTGTCCTGTTTGTAGGCTAAAAGGAAAGGAGTGGGACGTACAGAGTGTCAGTCAGATTGTCATAATTCTCATTTCTACCCTTAAACTGTGAATCTGTGAGGCCAATGCAGGGAACCGAGTGTAGCAAAACTGAGAAGTTTGTATGTATTTTAAAAATGCAAGTCATTTACATATTCTTTCAGCTGCAGTAAGTGCCTGCCTTGGTTCCATGGTGTGTTGCACTGTTTCAGAGGCTTTTAGGCTGCATGGGAGTTTTACATTGCCAGCATTCTGCTTGTTTGAGTCCTTACTCAGCATGGAGAAGTTGCATTGAGTAGTACCTGCTTTGCATGGGCTATGCTGCTCCATGGCAGTGCATGGGCCAGCACATGGATCCTTTTCCTGCTCTCTCTGAGATCAGCAAAGAGCAAATGCTCTGAGACCACAACACAGAATTTTGTGACAGATCTAGTAGTTATTAATATGTTCAATCTTCCCTAGAAGCCATCATAAAACAAACTTAAGACTGGTTCAGGGGTTATTTCAGAGGTTTTCTGTCTTCTTCCCCGTCTGAAACATGTCTGTCATGAAGCAGATCACAGAGGTTTTGATAACATGTTTTGTCAATGAACCGTGTAAGAATGTGTGAACTCATCTCTCATCCATTTGAGACTACAGGAGGAGTTCCAGGTTGGCAAACTGGAATTTCCCTGTTCCCAGCTTGTCTGCAGTGAGGATGGCAGTGGGAATTTGGTGTTGCGGTGCCCCATCCTGTTTGTCATGTCAGTTGCTGGCCTTGGGCAGGTTAAAACCACTGGAAACTCTCAGCCTTCCCTGCTGTAAAACAGCTTTAATTCTTGTGGTTTTTAAGCTGCAGGAAACCTGTGGTGTTTCTAGGTATCTTTCTCGTAGTCCTGACCTGCTTCAGTGTTTTCAGAATTTGAAACTTGAACAAAATATTTCATACTTCTGGTGAATTTATGGCTCCTGAGTGTAGTGGGATAATTGACAATGAGTTAAACAAATCCTGGTCACAGCCCATGGCTGCTCAAATCCTACATCATGCATGACCTATAATTTTCACTAATTAGGTTTGAATTTGTGACTGCTCTAGCTTGTTGCCAGGCGTGCTGGCTGCATTCAGCCTTGCTCTTTGGCCATCAGAGGAGTGCCCTGGCCCTGCAGCAGGCTGGGAGGCAGGTCATGGGGTCTTGCCCTGCCACCACCAGCCTTGGTTGTGCCGGGACACTGCTCCGTACACCCCCGGGTGGAGGACAGCCTCACCCACAAAAATGTTGTACTTTGTGGGGAAAGTGCTGTGGCAACTGTCCAGGCAAAACCAGTTTTCCCAATGGAGCATTGGCTTGTATCTGTCTGTGGACAGTGGTCCTCCTCTGAGCAAACTGGTTCTCCCTCTTTGTGGGATCTTTGCTCTCTCAGTTTGCAGTGGCTCTAAGCATGAGCTGCATAACCAGCTGGTACTTGAGAAAGTGACCTGGAGTGGTTGGCATGGCCCAGGACCTTGGGAAGGGCATTCACCTCAGGGAGAATGGGCAGCCTGGGTCTCCCATGGCTGTATGGGATGGAGCTCAGAGCCTTGAATGCCGTGCTTTATTCCCTGTTCTCAGCTTGTCAGTAGCTGACTGTTCTGGATTACTATTTCTGGTAATAATATGCAAAAGTGTACGAGCTCATGTCCATCTTTCACCATGGGTCTGCGCTTCAAAATGTGGTACAAGCTAAGCAAGATCTGCCTTAAAAGAAGAGGGGATGACCTCCAGAAAGCCAGCAGTGAGAAACTGAGTGAGGGAGCTGTGTGCTGAGGAGGAGATGGATTCCTATATGGCTATTTCACATGAAAGAATGTCCCAGTCTGGGAAACCTGCCAGTAAAATGTAAAATTAAAGCTCTGTTTTGGAGGCTGATCCATGCAGATAAGAGCCTGTGACTGTTAACTAATAACTACATGAGGGGCAGTGATAAAGGCTGCATACTTTAGGACAGGAATTCACAGGTTTGTTCATGCTTAACCCCATTTGGAGTTTTTTTCCTGCATTAGAGATTAACAGCTCAGATGTTCTTGTGTTTTCTACTTCCCTGATTTTGAGCAATATGGCAAAGCCGCTGGAGATCTTAACATGTGTCATGCAGAAATGTGACAGATCCTTGCCTACTTTGTAAAGAAAACAGGAGAGGTTATGTGGCACTGCCTGTGAACCCAGGGATGATCCAGGGATGCCTCTTGGGATTTGTAGCAGTCACGCTGGTGTCCTGGGTTTGCTGAGGACCACTGTGCACAGCTGCCTTTGCTGTCCAACGTGCTCGATGTTGTGTGCAAACAGCACTGGGTCATCACAGCATCCCTCTCACCAAGGGATTGGCCTTGCTGACATGCTGCTAGGACATTGCAGTAGGCTGTGTGCCTGCTGAACATTGAGAGGACTAAATGGTGGGCACAGGGACATGCAGAGGTGAGGCCAAGTACCCTCTGGGAAAGCCCTGAGCAGTAACCAAGGAGCCTGCTGTGCTTATGCTAGCATGGTACTTCTCCATATCATCTGAAATCTTCAGAGGCTCTTCATATTTAGATGCTACAACAAACACAATTATTAAAACTGCCAAGAAAACCCCAAAACAATGAAGTGGAGGGACTGAAAACTGCAGATGTGAGCTAGATTCTTGTAGCTGTGGAAAGCTAAAGGAGGAGGAGAAACGGCAAGAAAGAGAAACTAATGAGCAATGAAATTACAAAAAATTAAACACCACTTTGAATACATCAGAAGCTAAAAGTGTCCTTAAGTACAGTCATCTGCTGAGGTCTGGAATTGGAGAAATGTCGTATGTTTCTTTCCTGGAAGAAAAGCTAGAAGGTGGTAATGCTTTCTGTTGTAGCAGTAGCTTGTGAAATTAGCAAATAGCAGCTACTAGAGCAGTACATTTTAAAATTTGCTATTCTGGCTTACTTGCGTCCAGGGATTTTAAAAGGCCTGGCTGAGAAGCACTCTCTGGGCCATAAATTCTAATTAAAACAAACAAACAAAAAAACCCATGCATAATGAGTTAGAATTTTAAAAACATGTGTTACTCATAGGTGAGTAGGCCAATTTCAAGTTTAACTGGGCAAATTAAACCAGGCTACCCACAGTCTGGTGTTCGTTTCCAATAAAATAATGTTATAGCTGATATGGATCAGATTGGTCATCATTTAAGGAGATATTAATTGTAATAGTCAGTCTGTACAGGTTTTTTAAAAATCATTCTTTTCTAACATAGCGTGATTTCTGGTGTTCCTGTAGTTTTACTTGATAAAGATAAAACTATTGGTAAGTCTAGCATGTTTAATGAGCTGAAGTTGTGCAACAAATCATGAGGATAAATAGATGGGATGATTCAGTGTCACACATGCACTGTTGGAATGAGTCCAGAGGAGGCAGGGCTGTGAAGATGATCAGAGGGCTGCAGCACCTCTCCTGTGAAGACAGGCTGAGAGACTTGGGGTTGTTCAGCCTCGAGAAGAGAAAGCTCCAGGGAGACCTGATTGCTGCCCTTCAGTACTTGAAGGGAGCTTTTAAGAAAGCTGGTGACTTTTTACCTGGGACTGTAGCAATAGGACAAGGGGGAATGGCTTTAAACTGAAAGAGGGTAGATTTAGATTCGATATTAGAAAAAATTTCTTTACTGCGAGGGTGGTGTGGCACTGCCACATGGAGAAGCTGTGACTGCCCCATCCTTGAAAATGTTCAAGGCCAAATTGGATGGTACTTTGAGCAGCTTGGTCTAGTGGAAGCTGTCTCTGCAGTGGGATTGGAACCAGATGATCTTTAAGGTCCCTTCCAACCCAAGCCATTCTATGATTCAGTGCATAAAAGGAAACCTGTCTAAATAGATGGTCACTGTGTGACAACAAAAGGAGCCCCATTGCTGGTAGTGTAGCAGTCTCAGCTGGGAATTTTTCGGTTTTTGGCTCAATGCTAATCAAGAGGCAAAAATTGATCTCTTCTCCCTATTAAAAAGTGATAGGATGAGAGGAAATGCCTTCAGGTTACACCAGGGTAAGTTTAGACTGGATATTATGAAAGAGTTATCAAGCATTAGAACAAATTGCCCAGGGAAGTAGTTGAGTCCCCAGCTTTGGCAGGTGTTTAAGACATGTAGCTATGGCACTTAAGGATATGGTTTAGTGGTGGACTTGGCAATGCCAAGTTTATGGTTGGACTTGATGATTTTAAAGGTAATTTCCAGCCTAAATGATTCCATGATTTAGTGATGGACTTGGCAGAGCTAGATTTACATTGGATATGATGATTTTAAAGATCATTTGCAGCCTAAATTATTCTCCTGATTCTGAGATTGTTGGTGTCCTGGGAAAAAAAGCACAAAGTTAATTTGGGTTATGTTTGTTGGCAACATAAAATCTGGGCAAGTTGCAAGTAGTGAAAAGAGGTGAGTTAGTGGTGAACTTGGGGTTGCGTGTGCGCTGGGTGAGACAGCAAGGAGTTGTGTGATGCTCTTAAAGCAGTCACCTACTGTCAGAGCAGCTGGGAGGGTTGGCAGGATGTGTGCTGGCCTGGGAGCTGCTGCCCTGGGAGCAAAGGCTCTTACAGCAGCACCCCAGCTGGGCAGGGTGGCCAGAGTAAATGCAGCACTTGGACACAAACACAGCAACCCTGAGCAGGGGCAGGGAAGGCGTTATCTCGGTGCAAGGTGCTGCTCCCGCCAGTGTGCTGCACAGGAATGTTGCTGATAAGTCGGAGGGAGTTCAGGGAGGACCAGGAGAGGGGAGGGCTGCATAATGTGCTATACACTAATACACAGAGCTTCATGTGTAAAGTAAATGCAGTGTTTCTTTCTTCTTCCCCCCCACCCCTGCCAGCCCGCTTTGTTTGGGGCTATGCAGTAGTTTAAGCAGAACTGAAGGAACCACAGTGACCTTCCTTGGCAGGAGGTCAGACTGTGTCATCGCAGGATTTCTCTCACTCTGTAAGACTCCATAGGGGAAGAGTGGGAAAGGAAAAGTCATTTTATCTTCAGAAACAAATTTATGTATCTCTTCCTACTGAATGATTGGGGGACATGAGTGTTTTAACTCAGACAGATGTTCTGTCTGCTGGGCTTCCAAAACAGATGGTTGTTCTGACTGAGAGCATCTGCCCCACAGTCAGCATCCACCTTTCCTGTGACAGTGCAGGCCCCGCAGCTAACCAGCTCTGGGCCAGCACCTATCTCTTCTTATCTTTGAACATTTTCCCACTGCCAAGCTTTCTCCATCTTCAGCTGCTTTACTGCAGGCTTTGCAGAAAAGACTTTTTCTTCTCTGAGAATGGCAGGTAGACCCTGATGGCAGCACTGGCTGCTGCATGGGTACGGCACTGCAGAGCTTTCCTCTTGCTCCAGAGAGCGCAGACAAGGGACTCAGCCTGCCAAAATAATGAGCCCTTTTTTGGCATTACTATCACTTTCCTTCTGAATGGCTGTGGTAATTCTGAACAAAAATGTGTCTTGTTTCAGACATCCTGTAAAGGCTTTAAAGTGCATGTGTTTGCATGTGTCTAGTTGTACTTAGGCTGAGGCTTTGCTTTCAGACCACTGTATGAGTATGAAGCAACACTCCTCGATAAAGGCTTGATAAATGTCTTTCAGGCTGCACTTTGGCATGTGAGGAGCTCGATTGGAAAAATGAATCATTTGTCCCCTGGCACAAAGAGGAGCCAGGGAGGTTGAGAATGGCATTCCTTCTTGCAGTAAATAGGGCAGAAATGCAGACCAGACTTCCATGGTGTTCAGGCCCATACAAGCTTGTGTGGAATAAGAAAATTCCTGTCTTTGGGGGTTTGTGACATTAGAACATGAATTTAAAAATGCCCTGAGCCAAGTCATGATGGGGATGGGCTCTTCCACCAGTTTGCCTGACAGAAGTGGTATGATGACCTATGAAGGCCCCTCTGTCAGCATTACAAGTATGCAGCATAACAGTCATTGGGCAGGGGACATGAAGGGGCCAGCACAGGGGATTTGGGGGGAGCAGCTGTGAAATCTGCCCAATCTGTTGTGGTACCTGAGAGCAGACAGTTTGTGTACCTAGAGGAAGTCTTATGATGAAGGCAATTGAAGAGATGAGCAGCACTCTGATTTATTTTTCTCAAGCTGAGATGCTCTTCTATTTAGTTGGCCCTTCCAAAAATTTAAAATAAATCCATTCCAAATTATTATCATTTGACATATCTATATTTTCTTTCCAGCACTACCCCATGATGGAAGGGGGAGGGAAATGTTATTGTTTTGCAGCTTGCTGTCCTTAATCATTATGTGATTGATGATTCTGTGAAGTGCCTCCCGGCTCTTGTGTTGAGCAGAGGGAGAGGCATTTTCACTACGGCAGCCTTGCGTGCCAGAAGGGTGGTGGTGGCTCAGCTCTAGCTGCTGCAAAGCAAGATCATGAGCATGATTTGTGCAATCTTGGTGGAGTCCCAAAGAGCACTGTAGGCACTTACCTGTTGGTCAGAGGCGTCCAGAGCACACGGACAGCCCCATCTGCAGGGGTGTAGTGCAGAACCGTACTCTCTTGTCAGATGGAGACTGGCATATGTAAGATTTGTAGGCAAATCTTGGTTCAGTGCCCCAGTTTGCATTCCTCTTTCTTGTCCTTCTGCCCCCAAAGACCTGCTCCGAGGTAGCAGTGCTCCATGTTCCCAGAACATATCACACCCATCACTCTTAAATTCCATGTGCAGTTGGAAATCCCATGTGTGTTTTTAATGGGCTCTGTGAAGCATACTTCAGATTCTCTGTGCCTTAGGTTGCCCTGTGGTGTCTCACGCTCTTCACCTGACCTGCAGCTGAGCTGCTCTTCCCTCCCCAGTGCAGGAAAAGGTTTCCACATGCACATGTGGGTGCTCTGATGTGGGATGTCGACTCTTGGTGCCGGAAGGGAGCCTGATCTACTGGCTGCATCCCAGCCAGGTTGTAATTTCTTGGCTGCTCATATTTCTACCCACTTCCTTCATTCTTTTTCAGAACATGAGTGAGAACTTGAAAGACTGTTTGATCCAGACCCAGGCTTCCTTAGGGGAGATGGTGACGATAAAAACAGAGACCTGCTCTCCACACCGGGACCAGGAGTATGGACAGCCTTGGTATGTGGCCGAGCTTTGGTTTGAGGTACTCTAACCCCTTCTCTCCACCTGTCTCCCAGCTTAAAGGTGGTTTTGAGGAATATATTTGAGCTGCTTGAAGATATTAAAGCTCTTCCTTGTGAGATCTGCCTTGGGGTGTTTGACAGGGGTGGTCATTTACTCTAGCTGAAGTCATTATCTGCTGTGGGCTTTAGCGTTAAGGATCTGATATGCCAGCTTTTGGCAAATTGGGTGGCAAGTTTAGTTATTTCTCTGCTACAGTTGTGGAACTGAAGGAGTTGGTCAGGCCCCATTGCTTCAGCTTCTCTCTGTGTGCAATCCCAGCGTCTTGCTAGGTTAACATCATCCTTCTATTGTTCCCTTCTCAGCTCTGGAAGGCCTGACCCACACTCCATGGAGATGGAACCCAAGAAACTGAAAGGGAAACGGGATGTAATCATGACCAAGAGCTTTCAGCAAGTGGATTTCTGGTGTAAGTGTCTTGTGAGTTAGGGAAAACACCACTGCTGCTTGTATAGACTTTGGTCTTCCCTGTCAGTTTGAGGCAGGAAGCAGGAGGAAAAAGAAGCCAGGCACATATTTGCATTCTCACCTGAAAAGATTGGCATGGTTGGTAGGGAAATTGTTGCACAAAAGCAGCTTGTCCATGAAGGGGCTAGGCAGAAGTAGGGAGGTAGGACAAAAGCAAGCTGGAAGCATGAAAATGCATGTTGGAAAACCCTGAGAGTCTGGAAAACACAACGATTTGAATTCAGAAACTGCAAAGGGAGCATTAGGCACATGACAACTCTTTCCCTCGTATTCTGGAAAGAAAACTGGTGCCGTTTATGTTGGCATACCTTCAAATTATCAACTGGTAGATCTGCATCTCTGTCTGGACACAGGACAGGTGCCTGGGAGGCTGTCTCTCTCCCAAGCACAGAATGAAGGTTGTATGATGAGGGTATTTGTTTTCAGGGATGCTTGTTTTAGCTCCCATCTGGTGTGTGGGGAATCAAACCTTTTGGCTGGAGGACTTGCTGCTAACCAGGGATGTGCAGGTATCCCTCAGCCTCTGTCTCTGCAGGCAATGATGGGGCCTTTCCGTGTGTGTTCAGCCATCAGTGGCACCAGGGCTCGCACAGGTGCAGGGAAAAGGGCAGGTGGGGCAGGCATGGTTTAGGGCAGAGCGCTTGTTGAGAGGTGTGGCACAAGGGAGCAGCCAGTGAAGCATCTGTGTGTGTGCAGGCTGTAGTCTGGGGAAGGGGCTGAGCTGGGCCAGGGAGAGGACAGGGAGCTGAGTGCTTTGCATCATGTCTGCCCTACCTAACCCCTGTTTCCTTCACATCCACAGTCTGTGAGTCCTGCCAGGAGTACTTTGTGGATGAGTGTCCAAACCATGGGCCCCCAGTGTTCGTGTCTGATACCCCAGTGCCCATTGGCATTCCTGACCGGGCAGCGCTGACCATCCCACCTGGAATAGAGGTGGTGAAAGAGCCCAGTGGGGAGAATGATGTGCGCTGTATGAACGAGGTGATCCCCAAAGGTCACATCTTTGGGCCCTATGAGGGACAGATCTCTAGCCAGGACAGGTCTGCAGGATTCTTCTCGTGGCTGGTAAGTGACAAGTTTCCCCAACTAAGTGGGGAAAGTCTTACTAACCCTTCTGATTTTACCTCAGCCATGCAGCTCAGAGTTGTGGGAGTCATGGGCTTGTGGAGCCAAACCTTAGCCATCTTCCCCCTTCTCTGAAGGTCTTCCAGCACCAAAACTTTTTTCCCCTTGTACTACAGGACTTGGTTATCATGTGAGATAGAGAGATCACTGGATCAACACATGTTAATTATTATGAGAATTGCAGTGTGGGACTTGAATTATTATTAGGGAAAAAATTGAGAGCTGCCAATGTGAAATACTCCTCACACTTTCCTGTCCGTAAAATAAATGTGTGTCTCATCCCTGTCCCAAAAGGGAAGTTAGTCTTTTATATCCCAGGATTGTTAATGATTTTGTCAGCTGCATCCATATTTACAGATATTTGTACATAGAAAAATGCCTCTCAGTTTAGAGTGGCCTCTATGCAGGTCAGCAGCCTCTAGTACCAGGAGAGCTGAGATTCACAGCACAGTTTCACAGCACAGCTTAGGGCTAGAACTGGAGCAGTGATTTGAAATTCACAGACCTTCTCCTGACTGGAGCAGCCAGTTGACGTGCTGCATCCCTTCTCTTGTTCCACAGATCGTTGATAAGAACAACCGCTACAAATCCATTGATGGGACAGATGAAACCAAAGCAAACTGGATGAGGTGAGTCCAGTTCTCTTCTGCTTTCCCTTTTGGGACTCTGTCCCAGAGAGAGGCCATCGAATACTCCTTACTGTTTTGTGTGTTGGAAAACCAACCCAAAATGTCACCACCCTTTTTTGCAAATGGTGTGCTTGTACTCTTTCAGTATTTATTGTAATGAGTATCTTTGGCATCATAGTCAAAGAAAGGGTCTAAAAAAAGACAAGGATGTCTTTTGGAGGATCGCTGATTTCTGGAATGAGGATAAATGTTATAGATGATCCTATTTATGCATGCTTACAAGCACTGACAGGTCTCACTCCATTTTTTTTTACTCATTTCTTTTATGTTACGTTCCAGTATTTGCAAAATGCTTTGCACTACCCCCCAAGGTAGCATTCGATTCTGTTTGGGGTTTTTTTTATCCCTACTCATTTGACAGATACTAGAAGAGGTGCTTTGCGTTGCTTTCTTTCTGGGCTTCGTTTGAACCGGCCGTCCGTGCTGGCTGGCAGTGTCAGCTGTGCCGTGCGAGGAGAGCCGAAGGGCGAGCTGTGCGACTGGAGGCAGAGCAGCGCTGTGCTTGCGCTCCCTCTGCTGGCCCCGCGCCTCGGCAGCGCGGCTGGCTCTGCTGCGGGGACTGCCCCAGGAGGGGACCGTGCGTGACCATGGGACAACGGTTCCAGTGTTGGCTACACCTGCAAAACGTAGCTCACTGAGGACTCGTACGTGTGGCACTCACCGGAACGGGGCATTGCTGCACGGTGAGGCCCGTCAGAGCAGTCCTGCTTCTGCAGGAACTTTGGAAGCAGTTATTATCAAGAAGGCATTTCCTACAAGAGTAAAGCAGTGTGGGATTACCTGATTTGTTGGCCTGGATGTCTAGGATTTTCCATTGTCCCTCATTAAGGCACTAAAAAGCATGAAGTACAGATAAATTGCAAGACTGACCTAACTGGTCGTATCTGGTTTCACCACTTTTGGTCATTTCAGCCTTCACATGGATAGTATCTATTCTGACATTTATGTTCATAAAGTTCAGCAAAAGGTGTCATTTTTCTGTGAGGATTCCAGCTGTTGTGGTTGTTCACTGCCAGATGAGATAAAATACTGCACCAGGGCTGAGGCTGGGGTCATCACTTCAAAAAGAAGCAGTGGTACAATGAAGAGACAGGTAGGCAGACATATATATCCAGAAGTAAAGAATGCAAAGTTCAAAAATCTAAATAGATCTGGATCTTTGTGATCTGCATGACGATGAAGCTGGGGCAAAACACAGTCTTGGAAAGCAAAAATTCTGTGATGAGCTTTTCTTCCTATTGCCGTGAACATAAGCTTGATGTCTGGATTTAAATGGGCACTGCTCGTGATCCTACCACCAAAGAGCGGAATATCCTTGCCTAAACTTGTATTTGCCATGGTTCAGTCTCAGTATGAGTGTGGTCTGGGCCATTGTGTACAGCTTTGCAAGGCAGGGAGGTTATGGCTTTGTGGAGAGGGGATGTTTGTGACCCCTCATGGGAAGGGAGTATCAAAGGGTCTCTGCAAGCTATACAAGTCTTACTGACCTTTCTGATTTTACTCTTGGAAAGTGCTTTTAACCAGTAGTATTATGTAGAGTCTAACTGACAGTTCAAGTGGCAATAGAAGTCCTCAAAAAGCCTTGATTTTGTTTGTTAGCACCTTTTAGACTAAAGTATGCTCAATATTCTGTGCTAGAACATCACCTGATGCTGAGATCACACACAGAAACTACTCTTGACTTCCAGGACGCTGTAGACAGCGCTGTTTTTGTTTTTCAGATGGTGCTCTTTGCTATCACTCACAGATGGAGTGCTTTGCAAAGCAGATCTACTCACCTTCTGGGTAGGTGGGGATGGCATGGGGAGGGCAGCTTGGGCTGACTCCTCTCCCTTCTTGTAGGTCTGGCTATTGTTTTTGTTGTTTGAATACCACATCTGAGTCCATTTTCATGTTGCCTAAAGGACGATATGTACACTGCAGCACTTGCTGGTTTTGTTTCAAGTGCCTATTTACCCAAGGCAGTGGATGACAGGGAGGAAGGAGTAACAAGAGCAGCAGATGGCATGGCAATGGTAACATCCTCTTGCCCTTTCCCTCATCAGTTAATCAGTCAAGACAAACTCCTGATGCTGGGAGCATGTTCTCCTAAACTGCTGGCACAGAGCTAATGCACCCTTCATCTCTGTCCAGAGTAAAGCCCTGCTGTTTGCAATACTTCATGGAACTCCATGACTTCAACATAGCAAACATCTTCCTTTTTTTTCTTTTTCTGGGGGCTGATTACTGTGGATTGTAGCAAGCAAAACTAATGCTTTCTTGGACACAAACTGTAAGTTGCTGCTGATGGCAGTTCTTGGGGCTTCTGAAAGGTTGCAGAGGACCATCCATTTTCCTGATAGCTTCTGAGGAAATTCTCTTATTCAGCTGTTTGTGTCCTCTAAACATAATGGATCTGACAAAAAACCTGAAAGTAATTCAGAAAGTCCATCCTATGTATGTATCATTTGGCCCAGAACAAGATGTAGGATAGAAACTGGTGGTGCCTAACTGAACTGTTGAAATTTAGTGCCTCGTGTTTGGGGTTTCCTTGATACTTTGAGCATTTATACTCTGTAGCCCTTCATACCTGTGAGTACCTGAATTCTTAGGCTTTTGGCACAGTATAAATTCATCCTTTGCCTTAGCCAATGTGAAAAGGCTGAAACAAGACTTTCTCACTGCTTTCTCCTTTGCCTTCCTTTCTCTCCCCTTTCTTCTCCAAACATAGTAAGAGATCATGGGGAGCCAGACTGTCCTGTGAATCTTCCTGTATCTCCTTATAATGGAGGCATCTCTGATTTGATTTTCATACAGTAATAGAGCTTGGAAGGGAGCGCTGGTCAAGTGTTCCAATAGCCTGCTTAAAGCAGGACCAACTTTGACTAGTAGATCTTTTAATACAGAGCTGCTGTTTCAGTTTTACAGGACCTTTTAAAAACAAACATTTAGAAAACAGTCAGGGTTACTGTGGCTGCCCTTGTGTTCAGGGTGGGTAAAAGCCACCAGCCTATGAATGTCATTTTGTTGAATGTCGTAAACTGATTTCTGCAACCTTGCAGCAAGTGGAGCAAATGTTCCTATCTAATACAGAGTCAAATTTATGCAGAGTGAAGGGATCCTAAATTACTGTGGGACTGTGATCCTTGCAAAAAAAAAAAGCCAAACCAAAAACTACTGCAAAGCCCTGGGAAAAATTATGTTTTTTTCTTAGAGGCTGAGTGGAGTTGATTGGTATTTTTGTGGTGTAATCATTAAGTTGCCACTGTTGAATGTATCTTACACTTTTAGATTGACCTGGGCTGAGGTATGAATTCACAGCCTCTCAGCTAGGGCTGCTCTGCAGCTTGCTGATACTCTGATGGCATCACCAGAGGTACTTGTAAATATCAGTGACTGCCTCTAGGGACATATGGCATGCTAGAGGAGAAAAAGATCCCTCTGATAGTAATACTGTCTGCATTTTTATAAGGAGGAGGTTGATGTGCCTGCTAGGAACCTAACGTTAATTGAATTTGTGATTAAAACTGGCCAAAGCTCATTACTCAATGTGTGGCAAGTTTGCTATTGGAATATGTGAGTTGGATTGTTTTGACCCAAGTCATGTTGCAGCATGTGAGTGGAAACACTGAAATCTGAATATCCAGGCCTACCATAAACTGTCCTAAGTGCACTCGATGGGATATCCCATCTGGGAAGAGCAAACAGGGCTCTGATTCCCCTTTGGTGCAGCTTTGCTGATGACAGCAGCTGTGAGTTCGACAGAGAAGAGGGGGCACCAGGTTTTGTGACACCGTGGCTCCAGGGAGCGCTGTTCAGTTCTGCAAGTTCACCCATTTGCAGAATACTGTTACTCTTTTTCACCAGAGCAGCTTGTCAGTGGAGGTTTGTTGCCACCTCATGGAGGCACCAATGATGATACTGTACCTGATGAGGAGATACACCAAACCCAGTTGTGCTGAATGTGATAAAAGTCAAACTGTAAATATTCCCTTGCTCAATGTTTTGTGTAGCCTTTTCACTTCTTCTCGTGTTCACCTGGGAGAACTCCTTTTTCCTTTTAACTTTTGTATTTCTGTTGGTGTTTTTTGAGATTCAGGGTAACAGGTGCTTTGCTGGCTCTCCATCATTTCATTACCATCTCCTTTAAACACTCCTTCTTTCTCTATATAAACAAAGCTCCACCAAGACAATATCTCAAGCATTCATTTTTTTGTTCCTATGAAATGCATCTATGCACTTAGGTCCCAGCTCTCCCTGATGTGGCCTGGATTTGAGCAGCTTCTCCTGGTTTTCCAGCTTTAACCACCCTGACACTTGCCCAAATGGCAGGCAACAGTGTCAGTGAGATTGATTAAAGAACAGTGTTAATGGCACTAGGAAGGAACTCAAATGACGTGGGTCAGTGCCTCTGTGTAGGTTCAGACAGTCTGTTTTCTCTTTCCTTATTGAACAGATCTACTGCCTTCTCTCTTTTTTTTTTCTTTTTTCCCTAATAACAAAACACAGTTAGGACTAATGTTTTGTTTATTTTTGTAGTTTTCTTTGATTGTGGCTGGAGAAATTAACACACACCCCCTTTGGACAAAACTGCTTGTGCTCGGGATGACTACCTCTTTTTGCAATGGGTTGTGGCTACAAGTTGTTCATTTCAAAATGAAATTTCACCAGAAACTGAGTGCAGGCTCGTGTCAGTGGCAGTGACAGAAAGCCTAGCCAGGAAAACCAAGTGGGTGGCCTCATTCCTTTTGAGAACAATGGGAAATGCCAGTCATTTCTGGGTGAAACAAGAGCTTGCTGTGAAGCAAGCAAATGCTGGATGTAGAGTACCCCAATGCTGAAAAAGGAGATCTTTCCTTCGGGAAAGCAAGTTGCAGAAATTGCCCACCAGTCCAGTCAAAACTTACCTACGCTAAAGAAATCTAATTTGATGTGGCCTTTTCATGACATCCTGCAAGTTGTAACAGAAAGGGTGGTGTAAAAGTTTCTATTGCATGTTGTGCCAGGTAGAAAAATAAGAAATGTTTCAGGCCTCTAAATTTCCTCTACGTTTCGAGCAGTGTCACATAAGAAGCTAATTCACTACTGTGATTGCGAGTTCTCACGTTTTTTTCTGTGCACAAACTGCGGCAAGTGATGTGAGGCTGAACTGAAAATTTCATATGTAAGTCAGGTCATCGGATGATGTGTAAAATTTAATTTTAACTTTAAAGCTGAGAAGGCTCCTTCACACTAGTGTTGCTTGGTATTTTTTTTTCTTAAGCTTGAAAATTGCCTTCTAAAAACAAAGCAGCTGGCTTTTCCTGGTGAGAGGTTGTTGTGGGTCAGGGGAGCTGGATCCCACCAAACTCCTCTGCCCCAGTACTGCACTGGCCAAGTGGTTGGATGCAGGGCCTTGCTTTGCGCTGATTTCCTTTTACCCAATTATGCTTTGCGGGATGTTCAACCCAAGGAACATGGCTGAACGAAAGAGGAAGCCCAAGTTTTCCAAGGAAGAACTGGACATTCTGGTCACTGAGGTGACCCGAAATGAAGCCATGCTATTTGGGAGGGAGACAATGCGTCTGTCCCATGCTGACAGGGACAAAATCTGGGAAGGCATAGCCAGGCAGATCACGTCAGTCAGCCAGGTCCCCAGGTCTGTAAAAGACATTAAACACAGATGGGACGACATGAAGAGAAGGACCAAGGACAAGCTGGCATTCATGCAGAGGTCGCTGTCCAGCCCTGGCAGCGTGGGGCAGCCCTCAGCCGTGGTGCTGACTGCCCGTGAGAGAGCCATCGAGTCGGCGCTGCATTCATCACGCCGGAGGCATGGCTGCCAGAGAGCGGATCTGGACGTGGTTGACAGCCCATCAGTGAGCTGTAAGTATCACTGCCTTAACACCTCTTGGTCTTATGCTTGCTTATCTCAGTTTGACACCAGAAGAGCCTTGTGTGTTGTGTGAGATGGCTGGGTTGCCTGTCAAGACAGGTCCTTCTGCTGTGGTCCGATTCTGCTCTGGTCGTTGTGGACTGTTGACATGGATTATTTCCAAGTTAAGATCATCTGTATCTGTTTGTCTAGTTCTTTCCATACTGTCGTCTGAGGCTAGATAATGGATTAGAGGTATGAATTAATCCTACAGGTGAGGGAGCATCTGTAGTTGAAGTATGACTGCCTCCAGTCTGTGAAAAAAGTGCTTGTAAAGGATTAGGAGATCTTCACCTGATAAAACAGCAATGCTACCAAACTGAGAAGCATCTGCCTATCACCAGTGGATCACTTCCAAGAGAGCTTTGGGGGTCTCAGTGATCACTGGTGTTGGTGAGGTTGGGCCACTAGTGATTTCTCAGTAGTGGTCTGAAGGATCAGCATGAGCGCTGTGAAAAAGGTAGACAGTAATGACTCCTTCTTCACTGGTTTTAAAGAAACTGCTGTCCCTGCTTTTGTAGTTAATCCTCTTACACCACAATTCTCAGACACCTTCCAGTGCTAAACCACAAGCTGCTTTGTGCAGGTTCTTTCCATAGTTTTTTACATACAGTTTTCTTTTGTGGAGGTTCAGGTTCTTGTTTGTGAGCTTTTAGGGATACAAAGAAGAGAAGGAGGCGATAACTTTTTGGGAAGTGAGTCAACTAACACTTTATGGGTGGTGCTGTCCTACCACACTAGGTCTGATCCCATATATGAAGTTATGTTAGTGGGAAAGCAAGGACAAGATCTTCCAAAACTGACAGGGTGGGGCTTGATCATTCTTTTTATCTATCTTGGAAGCCAGTGGGAGAATTTCAGAGGGAAAAAGAATATAGGTTGTGCAAGGAAATAGTGAGCAGCTGCACCAGGTGAAACCTTGTCTCTTCTTACAACTCACATGCCTGTACCTATGAACTAGCACATCACTAGATATTTATCAGACTAATGAGAATTTTCCCATGGCATTTTGCTTTAGTTTTGATTTTGCATCAAGTGCCTGATTAACATAAGGTCCTGTTGCTGTTATGTCTGACTGCCTGGTTGTCTTTGTGCTGCCAAGCCACATAGTGGCTTTGCAGTACACACTTTGAGAGCAGCAAATGCAACATCCATGCTCTTCTCAGTGCAGAGGATATAAGGAATGATGGGGGAGCAGGATTTTTCCACAAGAAGTCTATGTCCCGCCAGAATATTTGTGCTAGCTACCTATGGGTTTGGGGAAGAGAAGTCATTGCTACTGTCTGAAATGGATTCATATTCTGGTAATGAACAGTGTTCTGTACAGAATACCACAATAGCTTGGGTTCACTCACTCTCAGGTTTCTCATGGCTAAGCTTGTCACCCAGATGCTAACATTGCAGCACTTGCATGTTGAGTTGAGCATCGGAAGCTAATGGCTTGTCTGAACTGGCAGACTAGGGGGAGGGGAAAACCCTTTTTCCATGTTCTTTGAGATATCCCGAAACAGAAACTGGTGTTGAGAGGTATTTCACATTAATAATTCATGCTTCCTCTTCTATTTAAGCTGATGAAGATGAAGAGATGCCAGGCACGTCCCAGGAGCACCACTTCTCTTCGCTGCAGAGGGCTGGTGCAGGTGTCAGTTCGTTCTCCAGGCCCTCCTTCCTTGGCGGTTCTTCCTCGGCAGAGCCCTCGGAAGCTGCCAGCCAAAGGCAGGAACTGCGCTGTCCCTCCCCACGCGCCACCTCGGCCCGCAGGCCCCCGCACCCCCGCACCAGGAGCCTGCCCCTCTCCAGCTTCGATCGCCAGCTTCTCCATTGCCATGCACAGCAGACAGACCTGCTCCGGCAGTTCTGCCAGGAGCTGGTGGCCATTCACAGGGACATGGCCCATAGCATGCATGCCGTCAGCCAGAGCGTGGCTGACCTCACCGGCCAGCTCAGCCACACGTGTCAGACGCTCACAGAAATACGTGATGGGCTCCGGGCTTTCTGTAGGATACAAAATCCTAGTGCCATGCCAGGGTCTTGTCTGCAAGCAGCTTGCTCCAAACAGCCCCCTGAGCCCAGTGCAGAGTCTAACCAAAACTCTCTAAAATGGGCGACTCCTGCACGGGCCACCAGGTCACGAAAAAGAAAACATCATTTTTAGTCTGTATCACATAAAGTAAAGAAAGATGCCCCTTCCTGAGCTGCTGCATGTTCACATGGCTTCTCCATATGTATCAGTGTTCTGTGGGGAAGGTCAACAGCTGACCCAACCCATCCATCCCCCTACTGGCTTACAGAGCAGTATGAATGTGGCAGCTAATTGTAGAACTGGCCCTCTTGGCAATGGCAAAGAGGAATCTCAAATATTGTAGAGCTTGGAATGCAAGACATCTTTGGAGTCATAGAGATTAAAGAGTTTTCAATGGCTTTCCCATGCTTTACATGCTGTATAACTAAGAGATGCAGTAGAAATCATTATCTGTATCTCTTCTCATGCCTGTGAAATATTATTTACTGAAACAGCATGCTGCAGAGATCCCTTTGCAATCAACTCACACATTTATCCTTCTACCGCATTCCCATCATCTTCCTGAATATTAGCATATGCAGTATATAACTCTAAAAACTCTTATTGAGCATTGTTTTTATCCTTCATTCAGCAATAGTGGGCTGTCCAGGGCTTACTGTGACCTACACAGTTTTGGGGAGAGGAGTGTAAAAGCAGAGCTTGTGCAGGGAAGGGCAGAAGGCACAATTCTGAGGACAGGTCTGAGCACCATGGGGTTTTAGACTGCTGAAAAGGGTTGCAAAGGCATAGGCCTGGATCCTGCAGTGCCACATGTACTTATGTTAAAGAGTTCAACCTTTGTTTGCTCCATTCTGACCCCAGTCACAACTGCAGTTAAGTTCATCATGTAACAGCATTTTATGAAAATTGTATCGTATTATTTTCTTGCATGTTGTCAGATCTTCGGTTTTGAACCACCTCACCCCTTCAAAATGTGGGAGACTGAACAGAAAACAGAAAAGATGTAGGGTATGCTTCTGACCTCAAGCCAGTTTAGTTTTGTTTTACTGTAATTCTGTTAGCTGCAGTACAGTTACTTTGCACTTAGTTTTATTTAGGGTGGGATCTATGTTCTTCTGTCATGAAGAGTTTACAATCTAAATTCACAGCTACATAGGTTAAAATCTTAGACATGTTGATTTTATAGCGCTTTCTTTTCCCACGTAGATGCAAGAAAGAGCTGTATTACATTTGAATTGCTCTAAAACTGTTTGAGGTTCCCGTGTACAACACTGATTCTGGAACTAGGCTTTAATATTGTCACTTCAGGTGGTGATATGTAGTAGCTCTTTTATAATATGTCTGTTTTCTCCTTAATTTGCACCTCTGCATCTAGCATGCTGCCCCCATCTGTGGAAAAACCCAGACCATTATCCTGATAAGCTTCAGCAGGGAAAAGGGTCAAGGTGTTAACCACATAGCACATTGTGCTATGTGGTCTGTCCTATTGTATTTAGAAGTTGGTTGCAGGAAACTATTCCAGTTAATGAGTGTGCATCATCATGCCATGGCTGGGCTACAGACTTGGCAAAAAAGTTACAGAAACTCCCATGGAATTGAACATAGGGAGCATGATGTAGCAGAAGGATGGCTTGTTTTGTGTGGTCTCTCCTTTGAAAGTATGGTGCACTAGCTTCTTCCCTGAAAAGTCTGTTGTATATCTGCTGTGTCAGGCATTCATGAATGCCTTTTTTTTTTTTAATGTTCTGTAATTCTAATTCAATTAATTTATTTTTAATGGTGCAATAAAAGATTGCTCAAGGAAGTAGTGGTCTGGCAAGGAAAAAGGCCTTATATCTTGCCAACTGCTTTCATGTAGAAGACATGGCTTTTAGTGCTGGTGCCAGGCCAGAACTTGCTCACCTTCCTCTGAGGATGTCCTTTTACTTCTGTTGAAACATTTGTATTCTGCAAAAGTCACAGTCTCTCTTCAGATGAAGGGGAGATTGGGAAATGTGGCAGAAGTGGATCTAATTTATGAATCAGAGAGAGCTGAAAAAAGAGTGATGTGTGTCAGAGGCTTTCTGAGTCAATATAGTGCTGCTGCTCTATATTAATATTAGTATTTTATATTTTTATAATATATGGTCTCTACTGATGTCCTCCCATGGATATAGTGGTAATATTAGCTCCTTTGATGTTGTCCAGGGGGAAACCTTCTGGGAACCCTCAGGTCTGCAAAGGAGGAGACTCCTGCAGGTGCTGGGCACTGGAGGGAGTTAGCATCACTGCTGCCATCAGTTTGCCCACACAGATTTATTTAGAGAGAGAATCCTGGTGAGGGATGCACAGCTCTCAATGCAAATCCCCAAGGGCTGGGCACTGCTCAGAAGAGAGGACCTTTTACTATAAATGCCTGATGTCTCCCCTAGTTTCCTCTGTGGACTATTACAGATGGGCCCAGATCTGGGGACATATCTCCCGCCCAGTGTAGACCCCTCGCTGGAGTGGCTTTTCTGCATTGGCTCACAAAGGATCCTTCTTCCTGCACCTATCATGTTAACTGGCTGTTGAAGTAAGTGTCTGTGTCTAAGCATACTGCTGTGCTCAACACCAGTATCTCCATGTCTTGTACATGCTGAAAAAATTCTCTCTTTAAAAAGTATTTTTGTTAAGAATGCAATAAATATATAACGCTTTTAACAAAGATGCTGTTGAGTCGTTTGTTTCTCTCTACAATTTTTGCCTGAGCTGGTAACGAGCCTGTCACAGATGTGGGTCTCCTGGAGACACTTGGCATCAGAGCACTGAGGCAGGGTTTATGGGTATAGCATCCCATGGCACCAACCTGGTGCCTGCTCCCTTGCATGGGATCTCCTGCCCTGACTCTGTGCCTGAAGTTAGTTTGGGAAAGGCCTTTTCCCTGCAGTGCTCTGCCCTGGCAGGGTGTCACTGGAGCACCCCCAAGGCCAGCTGGAGGGTGAGCTATGGAGTGAGCAGCAGGGAGCCATGAGGCAAGTCCAGGGCGATAGTGGAGAGGAGAAGGAGAGAAGCCTGAGCCTCCCTCCAGCTGCAGAGGTCTCCTCCCTCTTCACTCTCTTCTGGGTCCTCATCAGAGGCTCTGTTCCCGTCCTGGGGAGGAATGATCCCAGCTGCAGAAAAATACCTTACCATTTTTCTGGACATGCTCACTTGGCCATCCCAAAACTTGGGAATTTGGTGTCCTGAGTGGGCTGGGGCTTAGGAAAATGAAACGATGATTTTTATTTCCTGCTACCTAGAGAGTCTGTGAAAAAGGTGGTCCTGCAGAGCAAGGAGCTGTGCCTCTGGCAGCTGTGGGGTTGATCCCAGCCCCAATAGCTACAGATGGGTCAGAAGTGGTCTCCACTGGTGTGATGTCTGGACCTGATTGGGATCTGTGGTATTCTGGAGGCTAGCCTGTCCCAAGGACTAGACAGGACATGAAATGATGGATTTGTGGCTGGTGGCAATGCCTCTCTGCAGGACCAGGTGCAGCTGAGGGTGTCTGTCTGCCACAGGAGCAGTATGACTCTCCTTCTCCTCTCAGGATCACAGTCCTTTGGGAAACCTGCTCTGCAAGCAGGGCCTTGAGCATCAGTATGCAGTGCTTGGGTCAGCCTAACCATGCCTGTCTTGAGTGTCCAAACCAAAGTAACCTCCTTGCTTCAATCCAAATGGAGTATTTGGCATTGGGAAGGGGACTGGACACTATGCAGCCTTTGCAGGGAGGCTTGGGTTGTTCAGGATGTGAGCACTTTGGCCTTGGGATGTATGTCAGTGAAGGCAGTTCTTGCAGTGTCTCCTCAGAAGGTAGTTTGTGCCCCTGGTTCACCAAGCTGGCTGCCCTTTTGTGGAATGACTTTCTCCATCCTTGGAAAGCATCTGCCTCTCAGCTGTGGTGTGCTGGGGCATGAAGTGTCTCAGACCAACAGTTGGGATGTGGTGTTTATGCAGTTCTTTGTAACCTGTGTCTTTTGTGCCTCTGGGGAAACTGAAGCCTGGGGCTGGGCAGCACTTTTTCAGAATTTGGGGTGATTTTTTTGTGGATGATCTCATCCCATTTACCTTACCTCAGGATGGAAAGCTTCCTCACTAGGAGCATAAACCGCTTGCTAGCTGGGCACAGCTGTGAAGAAACATGTTTGTGACTGGATTATCCCAGAACTCTCTGTTGGGGGCTCCTGATGAGACTGGCTATGCCAGTGCAGTGGCTGGACAGGCAGCATTTGCTGCAGTGTTGCAGCAGTGCTGCAGCTCATGCCTTCCAGCCTGCACTCTCCTCCCAGCTTCCTGCTGCTCCAGGAGGTGGCCAGAGCCACATGATATGGGCAGCAGAGCTGAAGGATAGTTGGGCAGAATTGTGCAGGGCTGTAGAGGCAAAAGGAGAGCAATGAACAGAAAAAAACTCATGCTTAACAAAATACTTCATGATAAAAGTGGGCCCTGGTGGGAATAGTTAACTTCCCATTCAAAGTTGTATTTTCTACATCTCACTGTCAAATGCAGTTTGCTGAAAATGCATTAGACCATCCTGCCACTGCTGCATGAATTCCTTGGTGCCACTGGCTGTGGATGTACATGTATGTTGTATTAAGGATCTCTGAATGACCTTAGATTAGTAAATCTCCACAGGGGCAGCCTGATCTGTTGTGGACAGTGGGTTAAAGGGCAGGGTCTCTCCTTAGCTGGTGCTAGGAAGCATCCTGACATTTTGCTTGGACTGGAGAGAGCATCCTTTAGGATCTCCTGTGCTGCAAGGCATCAGACTGACCACAGCACATTGGTCTGTCTCAAGGGTTGTGTATCTCATGGCTGGCTGAAGACCTGATATACCTTTTAAGGAATGATCACTAACACCCAATAGCAACAGCCTGGCAGCTGTGTGCTATTGCAGGACCTTCTTCCCACCACGCTCGTCTGGGCTCTCTTCCTTCTCAAATACACAAACTGGTACTTTAAAAGTTCCTTTGGTTTGTGATCAGAAGTAAATAAGGGTTAATAAAAGCCAATTTTGGCAGTACCAGTGTGCTGTTTAAATAATTACTGACGATGGCAGAGAATCCCAGGTAGCGCACACCTTAGGAAAAACACAACTGCTTGCAGGCACATGCACAGTTGCTTAACATTAAAACCAGAATTGCTTGAGCCTTAGGCAGTCTGAAACACTGCCACTACAGACTTGTTTTCTGTGGTTTTTTGGGAAGTTTCACCAAGTTTGTGACCTTGTTAGTGTGGGTTAGTGGGATCACGTGCAGGTGGGCTTGTGTCTTTATCTGTGCATTCACATAGCTAGAGAAGGTAGAATATTCAAAAAATTTGGCAGATTTCTTAAGCTAAAGAAATACCTGTATATACAATAGGGAACTTAGGCAAGGACTAATGCAGCAGATGTCAGAGGAGCCATATGCTCCCCTGCAGCCTCCTTGCCTTTGCTGAAGTTGCTGCAGCAGGGAGTGCTGAACAGAGGCAAATGGCATAAGAGAAAAATAAGTTTTGGCTATGAGCTGTTCAGGTCTGCTTTGGGGTCTGCACATGCTGTGATGGGGCCTCCTTCCTGGGTAGGTGTTGTAAGCTCATGCTGGTGGCAGCTGGATCCAGTATTACCAAGCCTTTTTCATGTCCTATAGCAGGAGCATGAGAGCAATTAATATGACCCTAGCAATAGATCTCTGTCTTAGCAAGTTGCACAGAGGGCCAGTTGCTTGGAGTGGGAATAAATATGTTTCTGCTGAGCTGAAATGTAGCTGGTTTAAATCAGGAAAATAAATCCCATGCCCTGAAAGTGATCTTTTTGTCAGCACTGCCAGGAGATCCCTGCAATGTGATGCTGGGGTTTCCACTTGCAGAGCTGAATTGCTTTTTTATGTCACACCCTGCTGAACTCTGAAGTGCAAAACCTTACAATACTGGCAATGGCTTTGGACAACCAGCACATACTCCCATGCCCATTAAGTATTCATGTTTCTGTCCTTAGAATCTGAATTCTGCTTGCCTGAGAGGAGAGAAACAAGCAAATCTGTTACCAACTAAAAAAGGAAGGCAGTGTTTTGAGGAAACAGATAGGCAGGGTAACCCTGCCATATTCTAGATATTCCTGGGAACGAGGGAGGGAGCCCTGGGATGTGAAGTGATGGTGGAGAGTCCAGAAGTCCTTGTTTCCATCACTAGGCAAAGATATTTCTGACTGAGGGAGTCTGTCACCCTTGCTGGCAGACATCCCTTCAGACTGGATGTGCATTTGTGTCATCCCTTCCCCAGCAAGAAACAGCCCCACTGGCTTAGTGTTCCCTGGGTGTCCATGCTCGTTTGCACACCATTGCTTATAACTCCATGCTTTCCAGCCTGGCTATGTTGATGGCTCTCTCTGAAGGTCATTCTGTCTTCTTCATGGTTGTCATTCTGATGCAAGGGTGGGCACAAGAGAGAGGTTTGTGCTTCACACCTGACTTGTCCCCTTGCCCTCAGGTACGTCGTCATCTCGCGGGAGGAGAGGGAGCAGAACCTGATGGCCTTTCAGCACAGCGAGAGGATTTACTTCCGTGCCTGCCGTGACATCCACCCTGGGGAGAAGCTGCGGGTCTGGTACAGTGAGGATTACATGAACCGGTTGCATAGTATGTCCCAGGAAACCATCAACAGGAATTTCACAAGTGGTGAGTCCCTTCCCTTTCCATCCTCTCTCCTGATCCCCTAGGGCTGCCCCATGGCTGGGACAAGTGTGGTGGGTGAAGTAGGTTTTGCACAGATTGTATGAGGAGAGCTGCATCTCTAGAAGCAGAGAACCTCCGGGTGAGAGCCCCCAGCTCTGCCTGGCATAGATGGATGGGTGTACAAGGAGAATAAGAAACCCACAGTCATGGAGATCATGAAAGAAAGATTTGTGCTGTGATGTGTCATGTCATGTGTTGTGTTGTGCCATGTTGTGTGTGTGTGTGTGTGTTGCAAGGGCCTGATGCAATGCCCAGGGATCACAGAGCACCCCGTCACAAGACTTTCTGGCCTGAAGATTGCCAAGCTGATGATCCTACAAGACAGCATTAGGTTTTTCCTCTGAACATGCTGCTCTCTCTGGCTCCTGTGAGCAGCCTGTTTGAAGGAACTCTGGCTGGTTTTGTGTCCATATGAATGAGATTGCCTTGGTGTGTTTGTATGTCCATTTTCCTCGTTTAATTTATCTCCTCTTTCTTCAGAAAGATAATTTGGGATCAGCGCGACATCAGCTCCTTAGTCTCACAACCTTAGAATGTGTATACAACTTACAGGAGGCTTTGTACTTGTCAGACTGATTCTTCCTTGGATAAAAATTGTTATCTTGTCTAAAGAATAGCGAGGTTGAAACAAACCCAGCAGTCCTTTGGGCCCATGTATTGTCAGCAATATAGGAAGCTTTAGAGGAAAGCAAAAATTCTTAATGCATCTGTTCATCTGTACAATGCTGATACCTGAAGTTAATTAGGAGCATTTCTTTCCAGACTAGATGCAGAATGACAGGGCCTCAGAGGGGCAGCCACACTAAATATAACTTTGTAATTATGATTCCTGAGTATATTATTACACAGCTGCTGTTGCTGCCTTGACTTGGTAAAAGGTGTCTCCTCTTTAGTGATGGGGTGGACAAGATGTCCTGAAAAAGCTGGTTATCTCTATCACATTAGGGTTGTTAACGCACTTGCAGTGTTACATCTTGGTGGCTGTACTTGGGCAATTCCCACTTCTGAATTAACATTGGTATGAATTTGCTTTTTTATGTTAATAAACACCAATGAGGATTAGGTAGAGGCTGCAGTGATTTTGCTGCAATAACATGCACACATTAGTCATCCAGATGGCTTGGTGCTTTCTGAAAGTACAGCAAGAGACAGTCTGTGCCCTTGGAGCAGCTGCTCTACAGGGGCACCAAGGCTACAAGCTATTGCCCTGCCATGCAGACATGCCTTTAGTCCTGGTTTATCATGGTATCATGGTTTGTGAGAGTTGAAATGGTGACTCACAGCCTGCTCTGTGCTACAAGTGTGGTGAACATCTGCCTCAGGACTCTCCAGAAGCTGCCACAGCCTAACACACCCTCAGGTACAAACTCATGTGGCTACAGAGACCATTCCAGAAACCCCCTGCCATTTTGGCAGCTCATCCTGCTGCAAGCTGGGCTCAGTCTGCCTTCACAAAATGGATGCAGAGATGTTGTTAAAGTGGAGCATCACCTGGGCCATTGATAGACTTGTGAGAGACATCAAAGCCTCAGCTGGGAGGGCACTGGGACGTGGTCAGGAAGCAGCAAAAAAAATATGTTGAGTCACTTTCCATTTAAAAGGTTACAAATCCTTGCAGATGAGTCTGTCACATGAAGTGAAGAGGCACACTTTATGAATTCACAGAAAAATAAGATGGTTCCTGGGTTTTGTTTCTGTTGATAGTTTGTGACCCGCCACATCATTGGAGTTGAGACCAATAATATGAGGGATCATCTTGTGATTTCTAGCTTTTCCATAGGGCTGAAGCACTCGGCTGGTTGAGGGAAAATCACCGAGAAAGAAGAACTGGTTCTCTAAATCCCTACCTCTCACAGTAGTTGCTGTGGTCCATAACAGGGGAAATACTAAGAGAGAGACTGAAAGCTTTGTCCATAAAAATTCTCATCAATGTGTTGAAAATGAGATCTGTTGTTATGGATTCACTAAAAAAGTGTCTGGGTTTCCCAGCCAGCATCCAAACCCAGTGCCAAATCCCATCCATTCAGACCAGCCCTTTTTACAATGCCTTACTCTAACTGTTTCGAGTCTTGCATCTTTTCTGCATTCTTAGCATTGCTCTCCTTAGAGAGGGAATGGTAGCTTTTGCTCCATAACTCTTATGAAAGCATGAATACACTTTAAGCAAACAAAACCAAAAATCAGCATAAAGCAGCGTCTTGTTTGGGAAGCCATCAATGCTTGAAGTTATTTACAAGATAGAAGAGTGATGGAAATTGAACCAAACCTATCGTCTTTTGAATTTCCAGGTAAGGAAATCTGGCTATTCCCTTTATTTTAAGCAATTAATAATTTGTATGAGGTTGCTTTTAATTTTTTTTTTTTTGATTACTGAATGGTCATGCTCTCAGACTCCACCAAGACAAGCTAGATGTCCCATCCTTGGAGGGCATTCACCCGTTGTAGCTCAGTGGACAATGTGTACCTTAGGTTTTAAGTGTGCAAGTTGTTTTTACAATTACCTTTGCATTTCTGGAGCAGCCTCCAAACTGAACGAGAGTAAAGGGGCTTGCAAACTTTGTGCCATGGCGTGCACAGACACTGGGGTTGTCATGAAATGGTGTAAATCTCTCACTGCACTGCTGTACACTTGATACCTTTTACCAAGTCAAAACAGGCACAGGACTTCCAGCCAGCCAAAATGGCACTTAGGCTCTGGGTATAGTTTCTGCCGTGATCAGTCATTCACCTCATAGTCCTCTTCCAACTCAGGTTGGTTATACCTTTAGGTTAAACAAGCTGCCTGTAGTTTCTCTTCTCTTTGAAATGTGTGGGTTCTGCTCTGCTGTGGCTACCCAAGACTGTCTCTGTTTTTGCAGACATGCCCATTAGCGGGGCTTCTCCTCTTACAAGCCTCAGTTTCCGCTGAATTGTGTCAGTTCCCTGGCTTGTAACATTACATGCAGACCTGCAGGGATTCAGTCTGCCTTTTTGTTCTTTTTTGTTTGAGTTTTAGATTGAGGGAATGTTGCTCGGTTCCCAGTGATAATCCCCACCCCTCATTTTCCATTCTAGGAGACAAAACGTTACAGAATGAAAAGTCAGAAAAGAATGTAGAAAATCAAGATGATGCAAGGGGAGCACTCCAGTTCACTACCTTAAAGCAGGGGAAGAGCCCCTACAAGCGCAGCTGCGACGAGGGGGAATCTCACCCCCAAACAAAGAAAAAAAAAATTGACCTCATCTTCAAAGATGTCCTGGAGGCTTCTTTGGAGTCTGCCAAGTTTGAAGAGAACCAGTTAGCAACAAGTACACCACTTTCCCTCAGAAGAGCATCTAAATACCAGGCTGAAGACATCTTTGAGCAGTGTGGCAGTGCCATGCAGCACGGCTCCCTGAGCCTCAGCAGAAACCAGAACGAGAGGGAATGGAAGGTCCCTCACAGTTCCTCTTTCATCTCAGCCAAGGAGATGAGCATCCTTGAAGATGAGGAAGAAGACCCCCTGTCTCTTCAAGCAGACAGCCCAACCGAGCTGTCACTGGCCTCTGCGCAAGGCAACTCCCATGAAATCCCAACCACATCCTTCTGCCCCAACTGCATCCGGCTGAAGAAGAAGATCCGTGAGCTGCAGGCTGAGTTAGACATGCTGAGATCCGGGAAGTTACCCGAAGCACCCGTGTTACCGCCCCAGGTACCCGAGCTCCAAGAATTCTCAGACCCCACAGGTAAGCCTTGCCGAGTTAGAGCATTCTCCAAACCCTGCCTGAGGAGAGTAGTGAGATGCCTGTGTGCTGTGTACCCATCTAAAGCATTTTGCTCTGAGCATTCAGATAAACTTCTGGTTCCGTGGAAGGTTCTTTGTCAGATTTTGTGACTGGATAGGCCAGGAGTTGATGCTGTGGGTACACTGGAAAACACTGTCTGGGAAAGACTCTGTATGACAATTTGCTCTATTTGTTGCCATTGTAAATGATAATGTGCTGCCAATAAAAAAGACATTCCATTGCAGACAGTTTGTTTGCTGTATTTTTGATGCATTCTCTTTCAGCGGAAGGCCCTCCACAATGCCTCATGTGCTGCTAAGAAAGTATGAATGGCTCTGGTAACGCTGAAATGTGTTCTCTTTGTGTATGAAATTATGTCCTGCTGTGTCCCTTGTTGGAAATCTCTCTGTTTCCTCCACTACCTTAACACAACTGCGTGTCCCTTTCAGAAGATACATTTAATTTCCTCCAGGATCATGCTGTCAAGCAGACAGGAGCCTTCAGTAAAAGGAATATTTGGGTCACACAGTGTATTGTTCAAGTGGCCAGGATGTAGTGTCCGTTTTTGCTGTTCATTGTGGCATGTTGGAGACAAAGTTCTTATGCAGAAATATTGATTTCTTTTCCTTTCAAAGTCATGATTCAAATTCTATCCATAATGTATTGTGGGCAGGAGAAGAGAGGTTGTGGCCAACTCTTTGGGCAATGCTCTAATATCACCAGCAGGATGTTTCTCTAGCACAGCAACTTTGTAAATACCATGTTTTTTTCCTTTTTTATTTTTTTGTTACAGCTTCAGAAAGCATCATCTCAGTTCCCACCATCATGGAGGACGATGACCAAGAGGTGGATTCTGCTGATGAGTCAGTTTCCAATGACATGATTGCTGCTACAGATGAGCCTTCCAAGATGTCTTCTGCAACAGGCCGGAGGATACGGCGGTTCAAGCAAGAGTGGCTTAAAAAGTTTTGGTTCCTGCGGTACTCCCCAACACTGAATGAGATGTGGTGCCATGTCTGTAGGCAGTACACAGTGCAATCTTCTCGGACTTCAGCCTTCATCATTGGCTCTAAGCAGTTCAAGATACACACAATAAAGCTTCACAGCCAGAGCAACCTCCACAAGAAGTGCCTGCAGCTTTACAAGCTCAGGATGCACCCAGAGAAGACAGAAGAGATGTGCCGAAATATGACCCTGCTCTTCAATACAGCCTACCACCTGGCCCTGGAGGGCAGGCCCTACTACGACTTTCGGCCTCTGGCAGAGCTACTGAGAAAGTGTGAACTCAAGGTGGTGGATCAGTACATGAATGAAGGAGACTGCCAGATCTTAATTCACCATATTGCCCGGGCTCTCCGAGAGGACCTGGTTGAGCGCATCCGGCAATCACCCTTCCTCAGCATCATTCTGGATGGGCAGAGCGATGACTTGCTTGCAGATACAGTTGCGGTCTATGTGCAGTACACGAGCAGTGATGGGCCTCCAGCGACTGAATTCCTGTCTCTTCAGGAACTCGGCTTTTCTACAACAGACAGTTACCTCCAAGCATTAGACCGAGCTTTTTCCAGCCTGGGAATACGATTGCAGGATGAGAAGCCAACTATTGGCTTGGGAGTTGATGGTGCTAACATTACCGCCAGCCTGAGAGCTAACTTGTTTATGACAATCAGAAAGACCTTGCCCTGGCTTCTCTGCCTTCCCTTTATGGTGCATAGGCCCCACTTGGAAATTTTGGATGCCATTAGTGGGAAGGAACTACCGTGTCTGGAGGAGCTAGAAAACAATTTGAAGCAGCTGCTCAGTTTCTATCGCTATTCTCCCCGACTCATGTGCGAGTTAAGGGTCACTGCTGCCACTCTGTGTGAGGAGACCGAGTTCCTGGGGGACATTCGAGCAGTGAAGTGGATCATTGGGGAGCAGAACGTGCTCAACGCTCTCATCAAGGATTACCTTGAAGTTGTGGCCCATCTCAAAGATATCAGTGGCCAGACCCAAAGGGCAGATGCTTCTGCCATTGCCTTGGCCCTGCTGCAGTTCCTGATGGACTACCAGTCGATTAAACTCATCTACTTCCTGCTGGATGTGATTGCTGTGCTTTCACGCCTTGCCTACGTCTTCCAAGGGGAATACCTTCTTGTGTCGCAGGTGGATGATAAAATAGAGGAGGCCATCCAGGAGATCAGCCGGCTAGCAGACTCCCCTGGGGAATACTTGCAGGAGTTTGAGGAAAACTTCCGTGAAAGCTTTAACGGTATTGCTGTGAAAAATCTACGGGTGGCTGAAGCCAAATTCCAGTCGATCAGAGAAAAGATCTGCCAGAAGACCCAGGTGATCCTAGCCCAAAGGTTTGATTCCCGCAGCCGGACATTTGTGAAGGCCTGTCAGGTATTTGACCTTGCAGCTTGGCCCAGAAGCACTGATGAGCTCATGAGCTATGGGAAAGAGGATATGGTACAAATATTTGAACATCTGGAGACAGTCCCATCATTTTCCAGAGAGGTTTGCAGAGAGGGGATGGACACCCGAGGGAGTCTGCTGATGGAGTGGCGAGAACTCAAGGTGGATTATTATACCAAAAACGGTTTTAAAGACTTGCTCAGTCACATTTGTAAATACAAGCAGAGATTTCCCCTCCTAAATAAAATAGTTCAGATCCTCAAAGTCCTTCCCACCTCCTCAGCCTGCTGTGAGAAGGGGCGCACCGCCCTGCAGAGAGTGCGCAAGAACAACCGCTCTCGGCTCACGCTGGAGCAGCTCAGTGACCTGCTGACCGTTGCTGTTAATGGGCCGCCCATTGCCAACTTCGATTGCAAGCGGGCACTCGACAGCTGGTTCGAGGAGAAGTCGGGCAATAGTTACGCACTCTCGGCTGAAATGCTGAGCAGGATGTCATCCCTTGACCAGAAGCCGATGTTGCAGAGCATGGACCATGGCTCTGAGTTTTACCCTGATATTTAGGAAGGAATGCCTCAGATCAGATAATTTTTTTAATCTATACTCTAAACTTTGATATATTATATAAAATATATATATTATCTATATTAAGGAAAAACCCACACTGAAAATTTAAAAGTTAAGACGATGTGCGTCTGATAGAAGCTAAGCAGAATTTTAAAGATTGAGACATGTTTAGACATTTACTGGTGTCTCCAACCATGGCAGCTGCAATGTAGGTGGCAACATTTCATTCTTTAGAAGCATGTGCTGGGGCCATACTCTACATGTTCAAACCTAACAACCTATAAGCTAGACAACGGGTCTTTGTCAGCCTCATCCTCCCAGCAGTTTCTTTTGTAAGTGTTTTGTTGGTTTGCTGGGTTCTTTTTTGTTTTGTTTCATTTCGTTTTGAGGTTGTTTGTTTGTCTGTTTGTTTTCTCCTCTG
This sequence comes from Pycnonotus jocosus, assembly GCA_013400435.1. NCBI lineage: Eukaryota > Metazoa > Chordata > Aves > Passeriformes > Pycnonotidae > Pycnonotus > Pycnonotus jocosus. The sequence continues at coordinate 639,166 of VWYP01029086.1, forward strand.
TTTCAATCTCTGCCTCTCTTTCCATTATTCAGCCCAGTTATTGAGCCATTTGAGCCTTTTGTTGGCGACCATCAGATTTCTGATTTCTGACAGAGCATCCCGTGTGTTTATGTTGCCCCCAGCTCCACCCAGTTCTCTTCAGTTGAGTGGAAGCTTTCTTCACTCAAAAGATTACTGACAGGAGAGAATGGCTGGGTGCCTGATTTTGGGGTTTTATTCTGATTTAGAAACAAATGCCTCCACTAAACTGTGATGCCCCTTTCTCAGTTCTCCCTACCTTTGGGCTGTAGAGTAATACTTGGCTTTCAGCTCCTTTTATGATAACCATAGTACCAGTCTATCATACGTATGTTATAACATGATGTCATGTGCAGACTATAAAATAGCAAAATAGAGAAGGCAGGGGGAAATTTTTGCATTTATATTTTTATATTGTATGAGATAAATATATATATATATATACAACTATTCATTCAAAACCAGGGCTGCTGTGGAAGCTAGACAGCCAATGAGTCGAGAGCCACATCTGGGCGGAGATTCAAAGGCTTAAAAAATTATATTCTAATTTACATTATTTATATTATGTCTTTATAATCCTAGATTGTTGTGGGGTTTTTGTTTTGTTTTGTTTTGTTTGGAATGACTGAAAGAAAAAAACCTGCTGCAGTTTGGTGGCAGGAGCTATCAATGCAAGATTATCTTGGATTATATTCATGTGTGATGTCCTACAAAGGTTCACTTACTCTCTTGTGACCAAGGTAACATGTTCCACAGCACAGCAGACTGATGACAGCAGGAAGAAGGGATGCTCTGTTTCTTCCTGCCAAATATTTCTTCCTTTCTTGAAGGAATGCAGAGTCCAGCTGAAATGTGAATGGGGGACTGGCACCTTCCATCACAAAGAGATTGTTTTGTGGGCTTGGGGCTCTTCTTGGTTTTATTCTTTTAAAGTAAACAAGCTCCAGGTATCCACACAATATCACTTCAGGTTAGAAAACAGAAAAAAAAAACACAAAAAAACCCCCAACCAACCAATCAACCAAAAATACACCATACAAACAAAAAAGGTGCAAAAACTCCACAGATGCTAGTGCCTTGCCCTGCTGATGTGGCATGGACAGCACCAACCTGAACAGACCATCGTGGGAGTGAGACATGTTGTCCAAAAGGTGTCCAAGCCAACATGTTCTCACTTCTCAGAGGGATGAGCTTTGTGCCAAGCTGTGTTGTTTGGAAACATGATGGTGGTATCAGCAACACTGAACCTTTCCTTTCTCCTGTTACCCCCCTGCCCTTGGTCTTGGTGCTAAGATATCTCTAGAACCATTGCTGCTAGTTGATAGCTTTTCATTTATATAAATATATATATATATATATATAATATTATTTTATTTTTTAAACTTTTTGTTTATTTTCAATGGAGATGTAGCATGTTTGGAACCGATCTCTCTCTGAGTCACTTTCACTGCCAGGGTTCACGCACTGTCTTCCCCGGGAAAACACACACTTCTACCTAGGTCTCACTCACCTCCTGCTAACCCCTTTGCCTTCAGCAGAACTTGACAGCCAGCTCTGGCAGAGGTGTGCAGCCATGCCACCATGGACTGGTTGAGCTTTCATATCCCACAGGAACAGCTAGGCTGGTGCTGGTCAGGGTTTTGGAAGTGTTTGCCTCTGTCCCTGTGGGACTGAGGAGGGACTGAGCCCACCCAAAGCACGAGTGGTGGTCTGTCCTTGTGCCCCTTCACTGTGAAATGGGGCCTTTCAGTCAGATGGTCCGAGCGGAGCAGAGCAGACCCAGTGAATGTAGCAGGGAGGGCTGGTCAGGCCAGCCAGCGAGGGCTGGTCAGCACCTTCTGTAGCACTTAACCCTTGCCTTACCTCTGACAGCATGTGCAGCCTGAGGCTGGCTCAGGCAGCAGAGGCCACCTGCACCAGGGCCACCCACCTGCTGCCAAACTGCCACCAGGGGTGCAGGCGCTGGGTGCTCTTCCTTGTGGTCCTCATGGAAATGTCACAAGCTAGGTCAGCGCATCACACAGCCGCAACATGGGGGCATTGATATAACACACCTAGCAAGCATGAGAAATGGCTTTGTTTTCATGTTCTCCTGTATTTTCTTATAAAGCATGTGATCAAATTGATCCATTCATCCAGAGGAGTAAAAATTAAACTGGAAGCTCTCTGCCAGCTTTAGCTTGTTGTTTGCCTGACCATAAAGTAGGGACCTCTACATAAGGTGCTCATAGCTCTCCAGGTGTGGTGAATTGGCTCTGCCACAAAGCTCTGGATCTGCTGCCTGACAAGGAGATGGCAGGTTTCCTTCCCTTTTAAAACATGAGGAGATGTAAAAAGATGGAAAAGATGGAAAAGAATGGATGACTGCTGCTCCATTAGTTTCTGACTGGAGACGGGCAAGGTGAACATAGATCATAGAATCCATAGAACTCCATAGCTCTTCATGGGTGGAGAGGAAAAATCACCTCCCTTTCTGTTTGCAGCAGCAAAAGCTCCTTGGCACAGAGGCCCAACAAAGTGCCTGGCCCACATGGAGGGAAGGAACATTTGGGGACAGTCTCCAAACAGCTTTGGAGACAGGAATGCTCCCCCAGGGCTTGTGCTGAGCAGCCCAAGAGGCCTGTTCACAACTCCTGATCCAAGCCTCCTAACTTTTGCCCCTGGGGAGGAAATGGTAAGGTAAGAGTTGCCAAAGGTCTGTTCAGAAATTATTCTTCCAATTTATCACGCCTTCCCTTTGGTTCACTTGCAAATCCTGCTTTCATCAGTGACACCTTTCACCGGCAGCTCTTATTTCTAATGGTGCAATGAAATGTGTGGCATGTGGTGATTTTCTCTGGCAGCCAGCTGACACAGGCAGAGCACTTGTTCCTTTAGCAAATAACTTTGCTAAACAGTGATTCCCTGCCACTGGATGTTGTGGATACCCATGATGGGAAAGGTCAGAGATCCCTTACGTTGGTGATGGGGATAGGCAAGAGCTTGGCAGAACAGCTGGCCCGGCCCAGCCTGAGCCAGCTCCTCCAACACAATTCCCTGTTACCCGCACATCAGAAAATAAACCTGGCCTTTGTCCTAGGGTACTGCAGGTGCTTTGCAAACTTTCCCTCCAGGTTAACCTGCCTATATCAGATCTGTAGCTCTTACTTTCATGGATAGTCTGTGGATGGACAAGATAGGGAGGACGGAGGAATATCAGTGCAAAGCACCTCTGGCTTCCCAGGGCTCTCGAGCCTTTCCCAGGAGCAGGTGCATTTCTGTGCCGTGTTTGTCTGGGCCCAGCCTGGTGGCAGTGAGGCCAAGAGGCAGCAGCAGGCATGGAGAGGGCTTAGCAGGGTGCTGAAGGAGGCCTCCATGGCTCCAAGATTTCCGTGCATCGGATTTAATCAATGCCTTTCCTGCTGTGCTGAGAGAGCAAGTGGAGTTGTTTTGAACGTGTTGCTCACAGCATCTTGAACTGGTTAGGCTGCAAAGACAGAGGGTTCAGTTTTTCTTGAATGAGCTCTTCATTGTCTCCTTCTCCTGCATCTTAGCTATGGCATCTGACTGTGAATAATGCACACTTCTCTACACCCTCGGGTTTGTATTTCTAGCCTGTGGGATTTTTGGTTGCCAATTTCCCTTCCCCACTTTTTGCTCAGGCTCCTTGCCTCTTTTACCCTGCTGTGAAGCAGAAATCTGTGAAGCACATTTAGACATGTCCTTCTGCAGGGCTCACCCACGTCCACAGAGGTCTGGGCCCTCCAGCTACGAGACTGACCTCAGCAGGGATAATCCTCACAAGAGACCAAAGCTCTTCCCATACCAGCAAAAGCACACAGAAGTTACGGGGGCTGCGAGGGGACAGGATGGACAGGGCCCTCATGTGGTGTCTGCCTTGGGTCTTGAGCCAACTGCAGCAATGTCCCCTGTGCTGGTCATGCTTTTGCTGGTATGACTGTTCAGACATGATTCAGGCTAGGTCCATCTCTTTCTCACAGCACAAACTCAGCCAGATGGCCCGCGGGGTCTTTGGAGTCCCCCCTCCTTTCTTATCTCATGAGGACTGCTGTTTGTTTGACCAGTGCCTGGACAGCTGGCTTGCAAATAAGCAGCAACAGCCTCTGCTTTTGCAGATTCCCCTCTCAGCTCTGTCAAAAGAGGTCTTAAAAGCAGAGAAATGGTACGTTAATCCCCCAGCCATTGTATCCAATGCAGTAATGCCTATGCAATTCCTGTCTCCCTTGGAGACACGTATGATGTGTGTGCATGTAAGCTAGTGTATGTATACAGTACATATGCATATGGTCTATATATTGTATATACGCACATCCCAGTACATATACACACAGTACAAAAGATTAAAATCACGTGCTTATATATCTATAAATGAAATCCTATATATTTATATATTTCTATGTTTTCAATAGATATAAAGATATAATATAGAGATAGACTCAACCACCCTTGTGTAAGGCTGGCCCTGTGTTCTAGCACAAGGCACGTAACACTGAAGACTTTGGACTTTGGGATGGTTTTAGCCATACACTGAGGCCTACATTTACATGGATAGCACTCTATGGAGAGGGGCTTGGCTGTGTTTAGGGCAAGGGGTTTCCTTGCTGGCATGTTAATCATGTGGTAAATAAGGTTTGTTTAATAGTGGAATGTCTTGGTAGGGGAAAATGCTTGAGTGTCCTTCTCCCAAGAAAGCCTCTTGCTGAGGTCCTGTGTGTTCACACTTGGACAGACACATATCCCACCCTCATATGCACTTTCGTCTCCCTGCATGGATGCGGCTGGCAGCTGCAGGCACTGGTGCTGTGGAAACGTGGCTTTGTGCTGTTCCATCTGGCATTGCTCAGCAGTCTCCAGCACACTGCAAGGGAGACCCTGCGCTGGCCAGTGCTCACGCGGCACCAGCAAGAGCGTGAGTGCGCTTGTGAGCATTGGTCAGCAACACAGCCATGGCGCTGGGGTAAAGGCAGTAAGAGAGCCAAGGCGGTTTTGAGTGTAGGAAGGGTTACAGCCATGCAGTTGGAGGTGACAGGGATAGTGTATGGAGCTGAAACAGTGCAAACGAGAAGGAACTGTGAAGTCAGAGCGATAAGGATGAGAGTGTGCGATCCCAATTGGGAAGGCACATTCAGCTCTGTAGGGTCAGGCTGGCCGCAGTTCTGCTGCAGGAGCCACTCTGCTCCCTCAGGTCTCACAGCCACTCCTCAGCCCATGAGCAGCCTGCCGGGCCAGGGGCCCAGGGAGGCTTTCTGGTGGAAAGGGAATGATGTGATTGTATGGAAGACATGGTCGGTGTCGCATGTGTGCCTTTGGGCCCCAGCACACAGCGTTCAGACCTTGCCAGGCTGAAGCACCAAAGGGTGCACCTCTTACCCTGCCCATGCAGAGACATCCGCTTTCCCGTGACCAGCATTTCCGTGCTGGGATGGGGGTGGATCTGGGCGGTGAGTCAGCCCTCTCTGAGTATCTGCTGATGCCTGTGGGATGGACAGCTGTCTCATCCCTTCGTCCCTCCCTTCACACACCCACTCACAGGACACTGGCCCTGCTGCATCCTGAAGCCTTTGGCTGACACCTGAGAGGACCTGAGAGGTGCCTCTGGCCGGTCTGGCAGCAGGTGCTCAGTCAGCGAGCTGCTTCCTCACAGGGATTGGAGGGAAAACATGGACTGTTTGCCTTTGCAGCTCCGCACCAGGCCCGGCAACCACTGCACTCCTTGTCGTTTGTTTTATTTGTTGGCTTCGGTCGGGAGGAGGGCGAGTTGTATTTCCGATATCCGAATGGCTCGTTACACTGGTATTGCGTGAGCAGACGCTGTGCAAGCCGCCCCAGAGCCCTGTCACACACCTCAGTGCCCTCTCCCAGGCCTCTCTCCTCCACACAACTGGTAATCCACCTCAGCCGCCCCTGCCCGGCGGCGGCTCCCCGCTCTGCCGCAGCCTCTCAGCCGCGCCGGCGGGGAGCTCTCGGCACCTGTTCCTCACAAACCTCAGAGACAGTTTTCTCACTCCAGCCCCTCCTTCCGATGCCACTGACACTCGCGTAAGCTCGGCCCGCGGCCTCGCCTGCCACCCGCCCTGCAGGTGGTGCTGCCGGCCGGCGAGGGGCTCCCATGCACTGCACCTCATGTCGAATAAGCTCGCTGGGCTACGCGGGGCAACCACGTCTCATATGCTGTAATGTCCCAAATGCTACAGGAGGGCTACGGAGTTTTCTGCCGGTCATGGCATCCTCATAGACTCACCTGACAGTTAGCAAAAATGCATTTCTACTTCCAGAAAACGAGGTTTTGTCTCAAACCTCTCCGTCTCCGCATCCAAGCACAGCCCTGCTGAACTGTTTCAAGCGATCTCCCACCCACCCACTCACCCACCACACACACATATGAAATGAGAGAAAAATATCTAGACGTCTATTACTATATATGTATTAATATGTTAATATCACTCTTTTGGAGACATTAAAACGTTATTACTTTACAGACTATGCTTTATAGTACCTGTGTGAAAGGACCTAGGACACTGGATACGAATAGAGCTATGTTGATATATCATAGTATGTACACGAGAACTTTCCTTTTGTCATATTATCCTTGTAATGTAAAATGATTGTTAATAAAAAAAATTTAAATTTATCAAGTTGGTTACTAATTCTTTAAATTGTTCTTGGAGATTAATGTCATTTTGCCACATGAAGGGCACCTAACTGATGCACTCCCATTTCCCTCAGCCCAGGACTACAGAGAGGAGATCCAGTGCTGATTAATCCAGAAGGGTCATTTGCAGCCCCCTGAGGTGCTGGTAGTTTTCCCTCCTGAGTGACTGCTTCCCTGACATGCTGACTGTCACTGCAGCCCCTCGAAGTCCTCACCCTGGTGAGCAGGTCTAGATGTCCTGTGATGGAGCTGCCTTGTTTCCCCTTGGGCTGGGTTATCCTGGTGCTGTGCCAAGGCTGCAGCAGGCAGACCAGGAGCTGGCACCTGCCAGCAGCCCAGGGCTGCTCCAGGTCAGCACTGGCAGTTCTGTCAGCACATACTATTTTTGGGTAGGGATGCAGAGTGGGTACCCTTTATGCTCTGTGCTCCCTTTCTAGTCAGGTACAGTGGCATTATCATCAGTTTTGCTGTGGTGGGCTGGGCTTGTAATGTGGTTTGACAAAGCTTTACATATGTGCCTGGTTTGGTTTGAAGGATGCAGAGATTTTTCCTGAGTTCTAAATGCTCTAAATCCAGGGGAAGCTTTGCTTTTGCTATCCTTAAAAGAGAGGGCTGACTTAACTTTGGCTCCTTTTTTGACATTGGGCTTGCAGATGATTAACTAAAGGTGCAACTTTTAAAACAGTTCAATGTATTAAGAGTGTTTCTGTACCTGGAGGGTGTTATATCTGCTAAATCATTGTGGGCAAGAGACCCAACCTCATGGATGAGCCCTGGGCTGTGGGTTGTGTCTGCTAACCAAACACCTGAAAACATTGCCTCCATGGGCTGAGTCTGCCTGCTGCTGTGGATACACCTCACAGCAAAGGCACCACAGGAACTATGGATCATCCTTCCTTCACTGAGGCTCAGGTTTGTGTGGTATTGCAAGCAGAGACAACTTGGAAAAGTTTAGTCCATCCCTGGGTGACAGCTATAGCTAGAGAGAAACTTGGGTAGAAAACAAAGCCCTTCCACCACTAAAAGTTGCTCGCTCAGCTGTAAATGTGTCCATGTGGCAGTGGAGAGAAGCAGAAAACAAGGAACAAGCTGTGCAGCTGAAGGTGTGGATCCTGGGTGTGGCACTGCATTCTGTGAGTGTTGATACTGATGGTATTGCTGAGCTTCAGTGTGTAGGGATGGAAGCATCAACATGACAGGCTCTCTAATTGGGTCTGAAGGAATCCTGGTTTTCCAATTGGCCCAGGGGAAGCATGCATATAAGACCCATCAATTCCCACAGGCAAAGGGCTGTGCAAAAATTTGGAGTTCAGAGGGAATGTCTCCAAATTTTAATGGAGAGTAGCCACAGGGGCTGGAAGTAACTGGCAGTTTCTAGGCTGAGAAGTGAAAGTAGCCCCAAATTAGTCATCCAATAGGCCCAATAGGAAAGGGGTTTTTTGTGACTTCCTCAAAGTCCACTTCATTGGGCAGACCACATATGACACACAGTTTGTCGTTTTCTGGCAGGTTTCACTGTAGTGATTTGAAATTGCTTATTTTTGAGCAGTAAGCAAGGCCAGCAAAATCCTGGTCGTTGTCATTTCTGGGGTTTTTATCTTTACTAGTCAATTGACAGCATGAAGGCAGGACAGTGCTTCACTTTCAGCAGATCAACCACGTGTAAAGAGACAGAACTGCTTGTGAAATACATTTCTGCATTGTAATTTGTTTCCTACAGGCGATTTTGTGTTGTGGACTTTTGTTAGTCACCCTTGGCAGTGATCATTCTTCTTGCTGGTAGTTTCAAAGCAAGGACTTAAACAAGATCCCTTCATGCAAAGTGCACTATCTGAGCTTTTACCAGGAATGGAAGCTTGCACAAAATTTGTCTGATCTAGTGCTAAAGATGCCCTTCACTTTTGGGACCAGTGATTCTCACGTTAATATGAGGGAAAAGGAAATTGAAAAATTCCTTGGCGATGGTTGTCATAGCATTAAAGCCTGACACGCACTTCCCCAGCTCTGCTGGTGTCCTGGATATGCTCCATGGAGATGACTGTTGTTAGCAGCTGGTGCTAGAAATTACATTTAGCAAAAAAACTGAACATGTTTCTTCCTGGGAGCAGGAGGTGTGGAGCCTATGATGCCAAGAGCCTGCAGGCATAACCAGAGGGGGTTTGCAGCACTTCCTGGGGCCTTCCCTATCTTACTCTCTTGAGGCAGAAGGAAAAGCACAGGCAGCTGAGCACATAGGTGGGTTTAAACAGGTGCCCCCCAAGGAGGGCAGAGGCAAGTGTCTGGGCAGTGCCAGGTCCAGCTCTGCGGTGGCACAGCAGCTGTTCCTAGGAAAGCTGTCACCACACACCACACAAATGGAGCCACAGCTCATTTTATAAAGGGCTCTAAAAATGTCTGCTGGATAATCAAAGGCTCCACAGCACAGCATATGTGCTGGCTAGACTTTTTGACTCTCTGAAGTCTCCTGTTTGAAGTTGTTTTGATCAAGGAGAAAAACAAGTGTGCTGTCTGCATGGCTGCCAGACACCCTGTTTCTGGGGACACTGGTGGTACCTCTGGGGGCACACAGGGGTGGGAGAGGCTCGCAGAGGTGCCAGGGCTGGGATGGGGAGCCATGTGCAACAGAGGGTCAGGAGTGGCAGAGCCGCACTCCAGGCCACCACTGCACTTTGTGGTGTTCAGGAGAGCAGTCTGGAGAACTGGGCTGTGTGTTGGGTGTAGGTGTCACCTGTTTTCTCAAGGGTGTCTCAGAGCCCTGTCCTTGCTGGGTTTATTCCACATTCAGTGATCACTGAGGGTTCAGGGAAGTGGAGGAACTGGCTGCAGACCTTCAGGACTAGCACTGGTAATGACTGTGATATAGCTGCTGGATTAGGGGCTACTCTCTTTTGGCAGACAGAGGATTACAGGACAGTCCCAGTTTAATTTTTAAATACCATAGGGGGAAAAAAGCTTCTAATAAATTTGATGTGACAATGAACAGCAGGGTTAAGAGAAGAATGGTTCTGTGACAGCTATTGCTGCTTTTCAATATGCTGAGCTGGGAATTACTGAGTAACCCTGTGCAAATCCCCCAGGTGGGAAGGATTGTCCGTGGCAGATGGCACCACCCGTGTTCAGCTCACTGTGCAGCAAAAATACAGCTCTTTCCCTTTTTCTCCCCTTTCCTTTATCACTACAGCAAATTCTTCAGTGCCATCAGCCTCGCTGTGCAGCTGACAGGCACCCCTCTTTGTGAAACCAGCAACAGCCTAAGGCTCTGCAGACTGGCTTTGTTTTCTCTCCTTGTGCTTTAACACTGACTGTGATGGGTAGAGTGCCCCCAAACTGTCAGTGAGGTAAATACTTCCTGCTCCTGCTCCAAAAATCTCTTTTCTTTTACTTTCATGTGCAGGTTTTGATCTGGGTGTCTTGTTAGGAACCAGCTAATTCTGGTGACGGTATTAGGGCAGCCAAACATTTTTTCCTCTTTACAAAATGCATGGTTTACAGAGTGTCATCAACACCAACTTAGAAGTACTGAGATTGGCAAAAAACAAAATAATAATAAAAAACCCTTCTAAATTCTCTTCTTAGTTTTGTTTCAGAGATAGAGCCAGTATCTGGGAAGAACCTGGTTCCCAGATCCCATTCGCTGGTCTCCTTTGTAGCTACTGGAAAGCCTATAGAGCTTTGTTTAGCAGCCACCTTGCTGAAAAAGCCAATAGATTTCTTGTGCTTGCCCAGGACAGGACTCTATTGCTTACTGCTCCCCTTCTCATCGTACACCCATGCTTTGATGACACCCTTCAGAGCCTCTTCTGTTGACTCATGGCAGCACTCTGTGCCCTTGCCATGAGCTGCAAGCAGAGAGGACTTACTGTAGAGTAAACAATGCAGACACGGCATTGGTACAGCTTGGAATTATTTACTTGCAGGGTTTTACATGTTGTGCTGTAATATTAGACACAATGGCTGAGCATCATGCTCTGGTTTGGTGCATTGGATTGTGAGAACAGTATAGAGTCTTGACAAACAATATCTGGCTCTGTACAATAAACACACTGGGGCACTAAAGGACCAAGTAAGCAGAAAAGCCCCCTCATGCTGGAAGGCCACAAATCACTATTTCACTTTGCTACTTTTCTTGTGCATATTGAAAACAGAAGAAATAATACTAAGTGTTGAGTGTTACTATGTACTCATCATGCTTATCTTTCAACAAATTAACCAAATACATTTTAATACCTAGTTAAATTCTGAAACACATAAAAATGCTGTCAAAGCTCGGTCCTTCAATTCAAATAGACTTCAAACTGAGTGCAAGAAGCACGGTCCAAGCCACTTGAGCTTCCACTCATTAAATATCATTGTGGTCAACTCATCTTTGACATCAGGAAAATGTGGGAAAACTTTGGGCTGTAATTCTAGAGCCCAAATGACAACCCACTTCATTTTGTGGGGGGAAAAAAAAAAAAAAAAAGTGGTTTTGAATGCTTCTGCCAGATAATACTGATGACAGATGCTAGCAAGATATAAGGTACAGCTGTTCAAGGTGTTGAAATCCCATCAGTACCTGAGAGAATAGTTGAGCCTGAAAATTTTCCCAGTCCTGTTGATGGGAATTTTCCATTACTTCTTGATGTATTACCTCTTTGCAAAGCAAACACATCTCTTATTACCATGCAAGGATATTTGGTACAATTGAGGGGAAAAGCCTGCACTGAAAAAATGTTACCCTTACAGGGCACCAGCTGCAACCACTCCCCTTACAACTGGGGAAGTAATGAGTCTAAAACATCCCAGATATTTTAGTGACTATTGATGATTTGTGCTTATTAATCCTTCTACTGTAGGACAAATTGCTTAAAATCAAACTGAACAATTTTTGAGGACGAAGATCGAGCTCTGAAGGCAGGTTGAGGCAAAACAACAGATTACTACACTCTATATTTTAACAAAGAAACTCAATGTAGTCAAAGGCCATTTTCTCTGGCTTCTCAGCCCCTTCCTCTGAGCAGAGGCCACCTCAGGAGACCACCTTTCCCAGGCAAGGCTGGGTAATATAGGGGAGCTGCATTTCTCAGGCTGTTTTACAGTAATCTGGTTGTTTGGGCTTTGTCATTGGCTGAGGCACTCTGAATCCCTGTCCTTAAACTCACAATTCTGGCCTTTAGTGAAAAAGGATCAGGTAGACTGCCTGACACCATCTTTTTTTTTCTTTTTTTTTTCTTTTTTTTTTCTTTTTTTTTTTTTTTTTGCCTCCTCCTTATTCCCTGCAGTCTCTTGGCTTCCAGCTTCTTCCTATTAATGCTTATAGGAGGCAAAATAATCAGTCCAGCCACTAACTAGCCACTGGGGACTCTTGTGGCTGCTTTTGGTCACATATATCTTAGGAACGTTAATTGCCATAACTGGCTTTTTTGTTTTGTTTTGGGTTAGTTTTTTTTTTCTTCTTCTTCTCTTATGATGCAATTTATAAGCAGCATTCTTTAATTTAATACACAGTGGTGCTTGCTGATGCTCCTGCATTGTCAGCTTCAGGAGCTGAAAACCGAGGGTCTGTCTGGCTCTGTCCTTCTTGTGCTTCATCGATACTTTGACAGCTCAAGTTGCTGAAGCTGCTTGATACAATGGCATTTCCAAATACTTCAGATTTATCTTCGTGACGTTGTCACTACCACAGCCATTCCCAGCCATTTGCCTGCTGGGACGGTTCAGCACCTGGGCCCCTGGGTGCTGGGGCTCAGGGACACGCAGGTATTGCCGCACAGGAAGGATGAGGGCAGGGCTGGGGCAGACGCTGGAATGCGGTGACACAGAGCTCATGTGAGCGGAGTTCAAAAGGCCGGGCTGGGCGGCCCTGCCCCTCGGGTACCACACGTACACAGCATTCCTCGTCCCCGTTACGTGCCCGCTGTCAGCCCCGGAGAGCGGCTGCCTCCTCCCAGGGACACCTGGCAGCCTTTGTTCAGGCTGTGCGGATGGCGAGGAGCATTCTTCGAAGGCTGGAATGCCAGACAGCAAGAATGATCCATCCGGGGAAGATGTGAGATGTATGCATTTTCACTCTTTCTCTCTTTCCCATTAAATTCCACTGCAGCAAAGGAGGAAACAATGCCGTTCATTAGCACTGATGGCACCACTTTGCTCCTAAGACAGATTTGTGGTTAAGTAGTGTGTGTACACGTATTTGTCTCCTGTAAGAAAAGGGCATTGTTTTGCCAGAGCTAAGTCAGATTCTGAGGATCTGTGCTTTTAAATGCCATAGGACTGATATCTATCACAGGGTGTGCCAGAATCACCAGGGCACAGGCAGATAATGCTGTTTACAGTCAGTCATCAAGATGTTGAAAGGCTCAGTGAAATAAGCAGCATGCAAAACTAGAGGAGTTGGAAGCAAGGCAAATATTTGGCCCTTCAGGCTTTTCCAATGCCAGCCAAATAGCATCATACTGTGAAGTTATTCTTCTTACCATTAACCCCCCCAAAAATCACAGTGCTGCCTGGAACCTATATGTGAATTAGGCCAACATTCCAATAAATTCTGCGCTTATATAGAAATGATTATTCCAAACCTATAGGTATATCTACAGGCAAATCAGGATCACAGTAAGCATTAAGAATTCACTATCAACTAGACCTCCGTGTCCAGTTTACTCACAGTATCCTACAGTTTTTTGTTAGTAAATAAAACCCCATAGAGCAAAACAAGAAACCAATTTTCTTTTTGTTTACATGCCTTCTAGCCAATAGATCAATATCAGAGATTATAATATTGGGTGTAAGATCCATGGGCATACTTAGCTTTTCTGTCTGTCTGGTTGCTCAAAGCTTTATTGCTGTCTTCAAAATGATCCTGTAATTCTTGGCTACACCACCCACAAAAGAAATAGTAGTGTATTGATAACAGTTTTCAGTGTGCATCAACCTTGTCAGTTTCTTCACAGAATTGTAGCATTGCTGAGGATATAAAGGGCCTCTGGAGATCATATTGTCCAAACTCGCTCCTGCTCAAAGTGGGATAAACTAGAGCAAGTTGCTCACGCTTTATCGCATCAAATTTTCACTGTCTCCAAGCATGGGGACCCCCAACAACCGATCCTGCCAACTCGTTCCAGTATTTGATTATAATCACAGTAAACAAAGGGGGTTTATTGGTATTTTTCATGTGTTCAAATGGAATTTCCTACATTGCAACTTGTGACCTTGACTCTTGTCCTGTCACTGGACACCAGTGAAAAGAATCTCTCTCCATCTTCTTTTGTCCTCTCCTAGGTCAGGTATCTGTACACATTGACCCAAACAGTTCCAGCTCTCTCAGCCTCTCCTCTTACAGAAGATGCCCCAGTCCCTTAAACGTCCTCATGGCCATTTGCTGCACTCTTTCCAGAAACTCCATGGCTTTCTTGCACTGGGGAGTCCAGCAAAAGGCACAGCACTCCAGAATTTCCCTCACTGGTGCTGAGTTGAAAGGAAGGATCACCCTCCTTTGACCCGGTGGCATTGCTTAACACAGCACAAGGCACTGTTGTCCTTCTCTGCTGCAAGATCCCACTGCTGGCTCAAGTTCAACTTGGTGTCTGCCAGGACACCCAGGTCCTTCTCTGGAAAGCTCCTTTACACATGGTCGGCCTTCACCCCTGCACTGCAAGGGGTTGTTCTCCCTCAGGCGCAGGACTTTCCACTTCTCCTTGTTGAATTTCAGGAGGTTCCTGTTAGCCTGTTAGCCTGTTTTCTCCAGCTTTTCTCTCAGCATCCCTCTGAATGTCAGCACAACGGCCTTGGGTATCAATTACCACTCCTAGTTTTGCATCATCTACAAATCTGCTGAGGCCATGCTCTGGCCATTGTCTAGGTCATTTATGAAGGTACCAAACTCTGTCAGTCTCACAACCAGCCCCAGTCACCACTAGTTACTGATCTCCAGCTGAACTTCATTTCCCTCTTCATAACCCATTGTGCCTGGTGCTTCACACACTTTTCAGACACTGGCTGTGGTGTTTTCCCTTTGCCAACAGGATGGCAGCCTTCCCTTGACAAGCTGCTAGACTTATTTGACTGCACCATCAGAATAAGATGGGTACTAGTTAAAGCTTCCCTCAATATTTTGATTTAAACAAGAGGCAATCTGACTCTGCAAATATGAAGCTGTCTGAGATTTTCAGGGCTACAAACTATATGGTTCAGTTTCCAGATTTTTGGATGCCTTGTTCCCATGGAAGTCCCTTAAAGTTGTATCTACTACTTGAAAAAAAAGTAGTAGGACAAGCAGTGTGCTTATAAGGTCATGACATCATCACTGCCAATGCCAGACTTTCAGTTCATCTAGAGACACAAAAAAAGAGGATAGTTAAAAGTAACATTTAAACCATATCAAATCTTGAAAGTGCACATGAAAAACAAGCCCTGGACAGTCTGTCTGGTTGGTGAATTCCTTCTGTCTGGAAGTGATGAAATACATGGCAGTTAATAAGGGTTGTCTTTGAGTAATGCTGGTATGAGGATTTGAGTGCAATAGTTAACTGTCAACCCAAAAACACCTATCAGCTGAGGTATGGAATCATCCCACTTCTTTTGCCTAATTTTAGATGTTGCCTGGAATATAATTAGCATATTTGAAACTTGGGAAAAACTCAAACAGAAAAGACGGCCGGCAGTAAACAGAAAGATTTGGTCCAAGTTTTTGGAGGTAACATCAGCAACAAATTTTCATCCATATAGAAAGATAAATGATACAGGTATTCTGCTAAAGGTTCCTGAAACATTCATATTTTCAGCAGTTTCCATGAATCTTAAATACAAGGTATCAAACTCTCCAGGAAACAAAAGTAAAATAAGGTAATTGACTTCTTGCTTGGCAGTGTTTGCTTCAAAGGCTGCACAGGATGAGGGTGTTGACTGTTTCTCCCTTTCTTCTTCCTCTGTTCTCTCTCTTCCTTCTGTATCTTTTTCTAGGTATCCATTTACTGCACTTTGGCTTCACTCTCTTCTTCACACTGATTTGTTGTGCCTGCCATGACAGTCTGTTCTCTGATCTTCATTTCTCAGTCTTGTAGAGTATTATGAAAAGCAGTGATTGATAAAACACTTGTGTGCTTGTGATTGTGGGGCCAATACTCCTCGAGGGACTTGGGTGACAGCACTAGATGCCAATGAAGGGCTTACATTTCCATGATAACTTTGCCCTCCTTTGCTCCCCTCTGCTCCTCTACAGAAGCAGGGACCTCTCAGAAGAGACAGTGGGCAGGCAAAGAAAATTAATTCAAACCATCCAGGCAGCCAACCCCTTATTTGAGACAACCACTTGATTAGGTGAGACATTGTCCTTTAAATACATTTTCCAGACAGTTTCCAGGGCTAGAATGGGCAGGAAGATCAGAGAAGGGTGGTGTAGTCAGAGTGCTGTGCTGAGCAATTTCATGGAGGTGAAGGTGGAAGGTGAAATCCAGATTATTCCCCCAGGGTCTGAGGCCTGATGGGAATCTTCTTGTCAGTAATCATAATGAGCCTACATGTGGAGCTGGTGCCACATGGCTATCTGTTTCCTGGGGTTCCTCAGCATTTCTTCCCAGTGGTTCCTCTCTGTGCCTGTGACGTGTAAGCCCAGACTGCACTTGCCGAGCACATGGCTCTGGCCAGCTCCATCCTGGCTCAGCATTTCCAGCTCCACGCTGGAGGCACGCAGGAGCTCATGAGGCACCTCAAACATGATCATCTCATTCCACACAGGGTTGATCTTGTGCTTTGCACGTTTGGTCTGCTTCTTCTTCAGCTTCAGTGACTGATGCCTCAGCGTCACCTTGACAGAAACATCTGTATAGGAAGGGGAGAGAGACACCATGTGAATGAGCATGCAACAAATAGACTAGACTAGACTAGAATAGGCTGAGTTGGAAGGGACCCTGCAGCATCATGGAGTACAACTCCTGGCCCTGCACAGGACATCCCAAAAATTACACCATGTGCCTGAGAGTGTTGTCCAAACACTCTTTGAACTCCATCAAGCTGGTGCTGTGACCAACCTAAATCTCTTTTGACTCAGCTTCATGCTATGTCCTCAGGCCCTGTCCCTGTCCACAGGAGAGAAGAGATCAGTGCCTGCCCTTTTGCTTCCCTTTGGAGGATGTTGAAGACCACAATGAGGTTTCCCCTCAGTGTCATCTCCAGGCAGAACAGAGCAAGTGACCTCAGCCACTCTTCATAAGGCTTCCCGTCCAGGCCCTTCACCATCCTCATGGCCCTCCTTTGGACACTCTCTAATATCTTAATAGGTTTTTTTATATTGTGATACCTGAATCTGTACCCAAAAATGCAAGAGAATTACACTGGTGACATTAAACTGAGAGAGCATAGAAGAAATATTGATTGGGGGCATTTGGTTTCCACTTTTTAAAAATTTTTCAAATCTCTTTGGCTTTCTATGCCAGACATCTATTTTTTTTTCCTGCCAAACTTCAGCCTTCCCACTTTCTTTCTAGATTTACATAATAGCAGAAACAACAGTATCTATTCCCTTGCTATAACACTCACCACTGCCAAGTAGATCTTTCAGTTGCTTGGAATGGAGGTTTTTAGCCTTAATAATCACCACCAGCAGGCGATTAGCTGCTGGCAGGTAGCTAATAGAGAGCAGAACCTCCCCATGGCCTGTGGATGGCTCCTGGAAATGGAGACACAGAAAGGGTTAATTTTTTTATATAATCTTGGCCAGAATATTAGGAAAACAACAGTTGAAGATTGATGGGTGGAAGGTCATGGACCAACTAAGCTGTCTCTCTGTCTTTGTACAGGAGATCTTTCCAGTAATGCTGGATGAGAATAAACCTGGTAAAGATGCCTGAGAGGCTCCTCCACTCACAAGGCTCCGATAATGTGAGTTACTGAATCCTTATGTCACTGGAATGTAACTGCTTCCTGACATCAACTTTTAGTGCAATATTTAGTCAGAAGAAGATTTGGGACTGACATACAATGCAAATAGTCAGAAATCCTATTCTGAGAGATCACTTAACTGCCCTGTATTTATGTCCACTACCCGCTTTACTGCTTTTCGTAATTCCCTTTTGGTTTCAGGTGCTCCATTTCCCAGAAGGCTCTGACTGGACTCTGCCTCCAGCCTGCACTGCCTAGCAGGAGTGTAGGGCTCCCTGGGAAAGCAGAGGTGGTGCTTGGGGCTGAGTCTGACCTGGAGCTGGAGCTACACCTTCCCTGACACCTTATCTGGTATGAGGAAAAAGACCAGCCAAGTTGAAATCCTCCATGAGCCAGGCACACCACGTTACTCTTCCTTCCCACCGGCCTTCCATCAGGCCTGTGAGCAGCTCTCCCTGCTTCCCCTGTGGGAGACTCCCTTTCCTTTTCCCTTTCCCTTTCCTTTTCCCTTTCCCCTTACTTCCATTTGCCTGTCACAAGCAGCCCTTGCAGGGGAAGCCTAGGGACAGTCACACCACCACTGCTCTCCTATAACACAGAAATGGCATTTCCTTCTTGGGAGCCAGCAGGGAAGGAGAGAAATCCCACACCATTGTGTGCAGAGCTGACAGCCTATGGCAAGGAACAAAAGGGGAGTAGTTATTCTCTCAGTGAGTGGGAGCTTGTGACAGAAATCTGGTTTAGTGTGAGCTTAATGACCCAGAAGGGTCCCAGAAAGCCAATGCCAATTCAACAGACTCATTCTGGGCTTCTTAGCATGTTGTACGTCCTCGAGGATAGACAGCCCTTCTCCAGGCTATTTCTGAGCTCTGCAGTGTCGCTATTAAGTGAGCCATAAATATTTCAAATTAAGTTTTCAACCATTTACTTGAAACAGGCAAGGACAGGCCCCTGCATGCTCTCCATGAGCTGACTGACTCTCCAGAAAACATGGCTGTCATCGCTGTCTGGTTCAAATGACTAATTTGTCCTGCACAATTCAGGTGGAAGGCCTTTAGCAAGGAAGCCTGAAATTCAACCCCAAGTCAGCCCAAGTAAATCTTTTTTCTCATGCATTCAGGTAGCAATGAAGGGCTTGTATGCATCTCACTTGTATGAATCCTGTCTTAAATTGAGGGCCTTAGAAAAGCCCACAGGTAAAAAGAGGCAGTTTCAAATGCCTGTATCCCACTACAAAAGAATTGTACACTGTGGGACAAACCCAAACACCACCTCAATGAAAACCCAGAGTTCAGGCACGTCATAAGCTGCTTTTGTTTATTTACCCCCACTACCTCTCAGCAGGTCCCATTCTATAGCTCTTGGCTAGAATTTGGTTCCTGTAGCTCCAGGCACAGACGGATGCAGTGGGAATGGGAGGGGGTGGGGCTGTAGACGTGCACACACGCACAAACACACACACTGTTCTCGGATCACATTTTGTACTTATGACTTTCTAGCTCCTAATGGGCTGATGAAGTTTTTGGCCAGCCTGTATCCACATGAAAACAAACCTACAATGGTTGGTCTCTGCTGGAGTTTTGCATGAACAGACCAAACCAGAGGTACTTTTCCTTCCCCTTCTGGGCTTTGTTTTCTTTATTACTTTTTTCCTATTAAATCCATAACCTACATTTTGTGCTGAAATCCTGAAAATTCATACAACCATCAGAGCTTTAGTCTTTCTTTCTTTCTATGCAATATGAATCAAAAGCAACAAGCTGTCATCAATGAATTACGTGCAGGACACCACGAAATCACAAAAGGGAAGTTGCTATGCAAGAACACACTATCATCACTGTCATTAGCAAAGCAGTGGGAGGGAAGGAAGACAAGATAAGGATATCAGTCTACAGGATCTATGCTCTGCATTGCTCACAGGACTCAATGAATTCCTGCATGCTAATTGCATTACCTAGTTAGCTGTAAGCTCTGCTCTGGGCTCCTTCCCTGGTGTGGGAGAATTACCGGGAAGGTAAGAACGAAATCTCTGCCCTTCCTGGCATTTCAAGGAAATGTCACTCTTTCGACAAAGCTCAGTAACTTTGGTCCTGGATGAATGCTGTCAAAAATAGCTCCTCTTTTTTGATCAGCTGTTCCTCACTCCCTCCCTCTCTGGTTCTCAATGAATGATTCAGGATCTGTATACATAAGCTATCTGTGCGATGGTTGGCTCTCTCAGGTCCCAGATGACGCAAATTCAGCTTTCACTGCACATCCTCAGCTCAAACTGGGGCACTGTTCAGCAGTACTGCTGGTGTTAACCTTGCGCTGTCAGCCTGGAGAAAAAATGAATTCTGTCCTGTTCCTGTGTGTGGTTGTGAAGCTGGACCAAGGCAGAATTCCCTGTATATGAGGACTCCTCAGGTGCACTGGAGTAACAACTTATCATTGCTGTGAACAGGCTGTTCCTTGGGCATTGCTCATAAAACAGGTGCTTCCATATGGGGGAGAGGGAGAGAGTTACAACTATTAGACAAATATTGAATCTTGTGCTTGAAGCTTATTAAACTCATTCAGACCACCTATTTGTTTCTGCTGCCTCTGTCCCTGACAGATTTTTTTTTTTCTTAGTGTGGACAGTCCTGTTAGTATTCAAGTGGTTATCAGATAAATCAGCACTATTGGAAATCAGAAATGCTCCCTACTCTGTGTCTGTGGCCAGCTCAGTGGAGAGCCCTCAGCCTTGATGGTGACAGGCAATAATTTGTGTCATCATGCTCAGTGACAGTGCTTGGTGTGGTTTTGCATTGCTCAGCCCGACCACAGCAGACTACAAGAGGTACCATTTGTTGTGAGGAGCAAGCAGCAGCAGCAGCATCCCGCTGCCATGTTGAGTGAATTGCTGCTGCTAGAAGAACAATGTAGTTCATGGCAGGGAAAAGGCTCCTGAGGAAATGTGCAAGAAATTAGTGCACATTCAGCATCCCCTGTATCCACTTCAAGAACTATTGGGATCCTTTCCTCCATTTTTCCTTTCCTGCTGGCAAGATGTGGATAAGGAAGGAAGGTACGGTCTTGATGTTTAAGGAAACCAGCATAATGCAATGAATGATATTTAGACATCTCCCAGAACAAATAGCACTGGATTGATTCCAGTAAGTATAAGCATCCTTCAGTCCAGCATTCCAGTCCCAACAATGTATTTCACTCCTAGCTTAAGGCTCCCTGGGGTTCCACCGTACGCCCTACCACACCCAGCTTTGCAGAGTCTCTCCATCAGCCTCTGTAGGCACTCTGATATTTCAGCTCTTGCCACTCTGGTCCTGTATCACTAATTCTCAGAAACTCACACACCTTTTTCTAGACATATCATTTGAATTACAGATGCCAGTGTCAGATTGTCATGTAATTGGGGAGGAGTTGAGGGAGTTGTGACACATTGTGAGCTGGAAGCAGCAGACAGAAGGGCTTCTGATATGATGAGCTACAGACCAGCAGAGAGCTGTGCTGAGTGATCTCTGCAGTCACATATCACACCTCTAAACCTGCTCCAAACAAATAAAGCCGCCCACCCACATGCAGCTCTCTAGGAAAAGGTTTCTCTTGTCCAAACTCTTAATCATTGGGGTTTCTGAACTACCAACACAGACTGAGTCCATACCTTCTCTGGGCTCTTTAGCCTTTCCCACTGGGCCTTCCCAAAGGATTCCTCCATTTCAGCAAGGTTCAGTTTGAGTTCCCCCACAATGCTGTGCCTAGAGAACTTGTCACAGTTCCTCAGGGTGAGAGTCAGTGTTCCTCCTGGCAGCTCCTCCTCTGTTAATGGGAATCGCAGCACCTCCTCCCAAAGGGTGTGAAGTACCTTCTTCTTCAGCTCACTCTGGGCCTCAGCAATACCAGACTTCCTCTCCAGTGTGCCCAGTATGTAACAATGGCAGCCAGCATCTTGGTCCCCACTCATTCTGCCATGCATAGCTGGAAAAGATGGATGGTAAGGACCTCTCACAAAAGACAGCCCTGAAATATCTGTGGCTAAATTGCTCGTTTCATGAGAGCCATTAAAAAAACCAGCTGCATAGACATTGACCCCTGTTCCTGCCTGCATGGGGGCAGATTAAGCTGTGAGCCCATGCTGTGGTGTTTTCCTCAGGCTGCAGGAAGGATGCTGCCAGTATTTGGGAGAGCAACAGCTGAGTTCAAGGAAACGCATTCTGCTGAAAGATGCAGAACAGCACTGGAATGAGGCAGCATGAAACAGGGATTGGCAGTTCTCATTTACTTTTACCTTGGCACACAAGAAAAGCTTCTTACAATGACTTTAAAAGCAGGAAGGTCAGTCACAGACATCAGAGATGGGATAGAGCTTCCCTTGGCACACATCCATCCCTCCAGGCCAATGTGGGACATGTCTAAGGGTTATTGCATTCTGCTGGTCCAACCTCTGGTAAATTAATCCATCATAAGCCATCCCACAGCCCAAAAGACCTGTGTCAAGAGACATTCATTCCTAATTTTATATCCTTTTAATGTTGAAAAGCCCAGAGTGAGAATGGCATTTCACACTCCTCTTCAGCTGCATCAACAGAATTGCACTGCCTTCTCCAGAAGCAGGAGGAACACACCCTACTCCAAGGAGTGATTGATTATCATGGCTTTGAGGGGAAAAACTGTTGTCCTTGCTGCAGCCAGCCCAAGGACAGCTGCTCCTGGACTGCCAGGACCCGTGGGTCACAGGGCTCTCCTGGCTTCTGAGGGAGTGGAACTGGGGATCAGAGCCAGGTGTTGTACACAGGAGTGCCAGGGTGGCAGCCAGCTGGCATGGGTGTCCATCCTGAAGGGGAACTGTGTCCTTGCTGCTGGCAGGAGGCCACAGCAGTGGCTGCCATTCAGCACCCTTTCAATTCTCGCCTCAGAGGGTGTGATTTGATTAGGTTTCCACAGAGATCTACACTGTGCATGAATTATTCAGTCAGCTTATTTTACTCTCCCAGAGGAACTGATGATGCTCCAGCCCTGAGTGGAGAAGCTATCACAGTTGTCAGAGAGTGACAAAGAGCCTGGCTGCCTGGCCAGGCACTGCCAGAGGGACTTTTCCCAAAATAAGTCTGGTATATCCAGCTCAGGCTTTGACTTGACTTGAGGAAAAGGCAGTAGGGAGTGGATCAGGTTGAAGAATGAAAGCTATAGAGAGGAAGGAGACAGTAACCCCATTCCTCTTGCTCCCAAAGGGAAAACTAGAAAGAAGAGGTTGCTTTGTACCATGTCTGGAACTGGAGGAGCCCATCCTGGCTCCTTACAAAGCTGTGCAAACAGCTGTTCCCAAGCCATGCCCTCTCTTCAAGCAGTGACACTGACAGGTATTCCTGAAGCAAGCCCAGAACCAGCGCTAACAGTTAGAGTATTGATACATTTTAGAAGACGGGAACATCCAGTGGTCCTAAGGGCTCTTGTTGGTCTTAAGATAGGAGGGGAACTGTCTCTCAGTGTGATCAGCAGGTGTGTTGCCCCATTCAGACGTGTCCTTACCTTCCAGCAGGGCCACACGCAGCTCTGCCTGCTGTGGGTCGTACTCCAGGGAGAAGTGCAGCTCGGGGGCCTGGCCACCGCTGGCCGCCCGCTCGGGCTTCAGGTGCTCTGTGACACACACGTCCTTTACCACACCTGGAACTGACACAACCCCGTTAGCAAGCAGCTCCTCCCCTGATCCAGACAACAAACCCACCTGCTCTTGACTTTATTTTCTAAATGTCTCACTATTTCTGCACTTGGTATGCAGAATTGTAATTTATTTTCCTTGTTCCTCCGTTACCATGCATCCTTTTTGATCTGTTTACTTGCACTTTCAGCTCTTTCTGAAACTTATATACAACACTTATATAAAGCTTTAGCCTAAATGCAGCATTTGAACAAGGCTTCTGCTCTATGATGGTTCACACACTTGCTCTTTCACCTTATGATTATGCCAAAGTGTCTAAATGACATTCATTACTTGTTATATTGTTTTATGGTCTTTTAACTGGCATTATTAAATTAAATCTTATGTTCTCTGCAATGAGAATGTGAGTCTACTCCTGAACTGCTGTGCAACTCTGCATTATGTCTGACCTCTCTAAACATTTTGGGGTGGGTTTTTTTGTTGTTGTTGTTTTTTTGGTTGTTTTTTAATTATTATTATTATTTTAACAATGAAGTCTTTGTCATGCAAAAGACATCAATTTCCATAGCACCTGACCAGGCTGAAGGCAATGAGCTTTGGAATCCATAAGGCAGTTTCTCCATGCATGACTTTGGAGCTGAGTATGTGTTTCATACTGAAATAAAGCAAGCTGCAAGACTAAAAGAGAAGCCAGAGATTTTTGTCATCCAAAGCTGTTATCTGCAAGGTCAGTTCTGATTCACACAGAAAACAATAGTGGAACCAGCACACTTCCTCCTAAAAATCTCAGCCATGGTTCAGACCAGTTCACTGTGGCATCAAAAGGAGAACACAACAATTCTTGCTTAATTTTAGCAACACTTGAGCTATAAAATCAGGCAGAGCAGGAAGGAAACTTGCTTGTGCCATTAGCAGTGCAGAGAGGCTCTTACACCAACACTTATATAAAGCTTTAGCCTAAATGCAGCCATCATCTTTCATCCTTTCCACCCTATAATCTTTTCCCTGATACCTAAGGATGTGGCTCAGACAGTCTCTTCCTCCAATGCATCTGCTTCCCATGGTACTTTTTTTTCCATACTCACAAGCCTCAGGCTGGAGGGATGAATGGAACAATTGTCCTTCCAGAAGAGCAAAAATGTAATTTCAAAAATTAAAAAGAACTAAAAAGAGTGCTCAATAAAAATAATGAGAGATGGCATTGTCTGTCTGGCAAAGCTTCAGGAAGGTTTTATTAAAGTGGTAACCATAAGAGTAAATTATCCTGTTAAAAGATGGCTGTGAAGTTAAAAATCAGTATGGAAGAAACCCAGACATGCTGCCAGATGCATATAATTAAGACTGCGTTTTCTCTCAGGCTCCAGAAATCTTATGTTTCAGGATCTGGAATGTTACCCTTTGGGCTGGCTGGGAAACAGGAATTCTGTTTGGCAAAAATCTTTAAGGCGTCAGCCTTCAGTTTCACTGCACATTACAATAAGTGAAGAATATCTCACCAAACCATGGCAATCAAGGAGCAGAAAAAATTAGAAGCCTTGACCCTCGCTGTCCCTGAAAAGGACAGTTGCTGGACAGCTAGCATTTGACCTGGAGGAGATACTCTGCCTAATTTTGGCCAGATATTTTGCACATGCTCTTGCTATTGCTCTCAGCACAACTACACTAAATGTGCTTTTCTACAAAATGTCTACTACCAGGGAGACAGATTCTTCAAAACAAAAAATGTTTAGGTTAAAAAAAAAATTGCAACAAGATACATCTACAGCTTTATTATCATAATGTCCTTATGAGCTCCATGACTACTTTCTGTTAAACAAATGTATTGAAAACAAAACTCAGAGTGCTTGTGATGAGAAAGCAAAAAGCATCCCATGTCGTCACGTCCATATTTATTTATCTAACAACAATCACATTATGCTTAGAAGTATTACAGATCTACACCCACTAAAGCAACTGTTAGTTTGAAGACCAAAAGCTCCTACCGTTTTGAGGGAGAACAAAGAGCTCTTCATTGACTTGTATCTTCATCCTATTCTCATCCAAAGCAGTAAGTTTTCCAGTAGCTGGTTCTTCTGTTGTCTTCAGAGAGTAGTGTGTGTAGTTAACAATTTCAGGTGAAGTTACCTCTGGTTTAGGGCCATAAATGTTGGGAAACTTCAGAAGTGCTCGAGGCTGGACTGGCTCTGCAGTTTTCTTAACGTTGAACTGAAAATTAGAACCTTGTTTATTACTTTGCACTAATTACACTAATTCCTCCAATTCTCTTAACATTAGATGAGCTGGGACAGGAAAAAAGCAGGGCCTCTGGTCAGTACTACCATCATTTTTCCTTGACTTGTAGAAACCACTGCCTGTATGTCTGGAGACTTTCTTGCCAACACTGATACCTTCTACTTGCATACACTTGGCAGTGGTAGTGAACTAATTAGGTCAGTGACTCCATCTTCTCAAGGCAGCCAGTGCACCAGTGTTTAGGAAGTCTACTATGCAGCATAGCATTTTGACTTGTCTCATTTTATGAGCTTTGAAAGAGAAATGGGCTGAGAAAGAAAGACATCATTGTGTGCCATCCTCACCTAGCATTCAGTTGAGTTTAGATATTATGTAAATTACACGGTGTGGGGCTGTAAGTGAGATCTCTCTTATAGAGATGTGAGCCTCATCAGTCCTAAAATACCTAGGAAATATGAAGTTGCTCATTCAAACTTTAAGTGCCGTTTTCCATTCTTCTGAAATTAAAGCAAACCAACCAAGCAGAATACGTGAGGAATCACTGGAGAGCAGCTAGAAAAGGCAGGTTGCTTTTGTTGTGCAGAGGCATTACATCCAGCACACAGCACCCGATGTGGTGGTCAGCCTCTGCTGTCCTCTCTCCTGGAGCTGGTGTGTCAGGCTGCTGTCCTACCACTCACTGGCCACACACTGGAGCCTCCTGCCTGCACTGCTCTGTGCTGCCAGCACACAAAGCACTTCCAGATCCTTTGGGATGGAAAACACCACACACATTTGAAGTATTTTTAGTACAATCTTTTCTTCCTCTTGCTGAAAGCCAGGTATTTAGTTAGGAAATCCATCAGCACATAGCATCTAAGAACTCCATTCCTCTTGTCTGTCTGCTCTGCAGAATTAGAGACGAGAGACATATGCAAGCACAGTGGGACTAGCCCACCCCCTCTTCCAACTGCATCTGTCTCTGTTTATTATTTTGCTGCCAGCTCTTTTCCCAAGTGCTGTGTGCTAATCCAGTTACATAGCAGTGCCCTATGGAAGTTCCCTTCACAACTCAGCAGTTGCGTCCTAAATAAAGACATGAGCAGAAGAGTTCAGATAGTTCTGCAAAAATGCATGAAAACAAGTAAACCAAAAGGAGAAAGGAGGCTGCAAATGATCCTTCTGTGTCCCTGCCCAGTGTCGCTCAAAGGACCAGATTGTTGCCACTGCTGAAGGTGTTTAGGAATCTTCTGCAAGCTTTGCTGCGACTTTGCAAATTTACAGCAGTTTCTCATTGTTTTGTAGATGTATGTTTGTGTTTGAGCTCTTCCTCCTCATGTATGCAGGGCATGTCTGTGGGGAGCTTCTGTCTATAGCAAATACAAGCATCACTGTCGTGGGAGATATGCCAAGTGAATAAAATGCAGACTTGCTACATCTTTCTTTTGTCATCTGTGTTTATCAGATTCAGTGGCCCCGACAGGTTTCAATAATTAAACGTGTCCAACACTGACTAGGACATACTGCGTACTAATGTAGTCAGATAAAAAAGTCCCAATAGAACAATTTATAAACAGAGATAATAAAATTTCACAAGCTCAGAACTCAAATTGAGATTCATTTCTTGAAGGTATAGAGACTGATTCTGAATCAGTAACAGCATAGGAGAATTCATGTTCCTGGCAAGAAAATTATTTTAATTGGAAAGAATTGCTAAACATATGGAATATGCAAACTAAGAACATTTTGCACATTTCTGTGACAGAATGTTCACTCGGCTGCTATAATATCTCCAGACTTCTTTCAGAAAAAATCCTGAAGGCAGTAACATTGGAAATAATACTTCAAATTAAAAAGTCTCCAATGCTGAAAGAATGCAATCAGTCAGGTAATAATGATACTTTTAGGGCAGCTTGAATAATTTTATCCCCTGTGGGTCAAATACTGGATTAAGTCATGAAAAAACTTCATGAATGTAGACATATTGTGAGGACCATAACTGAATAGCTGCTGAGTACTGGAGGTTTAACTGAACAATATGAAGACTTAGTGCTTATTTCAGTCCTGAAAACAGGATAGCACTTCTGTGGACAAGATCCAGGATGGATTAACACTTTCTTAAGATGTTTCCCAAAAGACTGTATAAAAGAGAAAAAAAAAAAGCCCAGTCCAAGGATGGAGTTAAAATGAAGATTTGAGATGTTACTGGGCTTGGAGATTACAACATCAGACTCTCATAAGAAGAGCCTGATGGTAAAGTTGTCTGTGGGTTGTGTTGCTGCAGACAACAGCTAGAAAAATTGCTATGCAAAGTGATGTGCTGTCACAGTTACACATTTTTCATTCACGTTAACAGTAAACTTGAAAAAATCTCCGCATCATTGTACATTCTTATACACAGGTGCTAGCAAATCCCCTTTATGGGGTAGAAAAGACAAGAAAGAAGCCTGAAAGGGACATGACTAAGCTATCAAGCAGAATAGTGGGTGAAATTCATCCCAGGGAAATGCAAACAGGTACTAGGAGTTATTCACCATGCTCATGAAGGGAGGCTCAGAATTAGCAGCAATCTCTTGAGAAGTCCTAAACTCCATGCAGAAGTTAATCTTTGGTCAGTGGAGCCATCCTCCCATACCTCTCCTCCCTCCTCCAGCAACCACATGAGTGAATGCCATTCACTCATCTGCACCAGTTCTTACAATTTCTTACTGTTTGCAGATTTGGTCATCTTTCCTCAGCATAAACTGCAACAGGAACATGAGGATGCCAAGGTTCTTTTGTACTAAGAGTCTAAGAGTGGAAGTCAGAGAAAGGCTGAATATTTAATTACAAACATAACAGAGGAGTTCAATTAGGACTCCTGCTATGCTCTTTAGGAATACAAAAATAGTAGTCAGCTCAAATAATTAAAAGGCAAACAAAGACAGTTATACAATGAAGCACAGGCCTTTGGAACAGGCTACTGTGCAGAACACTTGGCTGAATGGCTAGGTGAAAGTGAAAAGGACACAGGCACATACAAATATCAGGAGCAACAGCCAATAAATAGGTAATACTTTCAGAGACTGACTTTCAGAGCTATAGCTCATGCTAAAGACCACATTCAACTGGGGAAAGCATCAAATACCTCCCTTTGAAGAAAATATTCCAATTATTAAGTATATTAGAAGTGTACTATTATTCCCTAGCTCCCTCTTGCACTGAGCTCAGGAGTAAATCAGGCTGTTTGAATTCTAACAAAAATGAAAGAGCACACAGGGATGCCTGACACTCTCCATACTCCACATTGCTTTTACAGTAAATGAAAAAGAAATTCACAGTATGATGAGATTGTTCAGTCATCACAATATAGATTCTCACTTGCTTTTTGTTATGATTTCAATGCCTTGTTTTAACTTCACACATAATTAATCCCCTCAGTTAGAGGGGCAGAGGGAGGAGGAGGGAAGGTTTCCATAAGAAACCAGCTGTTGACAGGGAACTATCCTGCAGGAACTATGAGATATTGTGAATAGAATTAAATAGCTGCTATACGAGATCTCAGCAGGAGCCATCTCCTCTTCACAATGCTGCGTGCCACCTGGTACAGTCCAGTCTTCTCTTCTTAGGAAATTATTTCTCTTTTATTATTTTCTCTATCTTAACAACTAAGCAGCATTTCCAGTCCTCATCCCCTGTTTCTGCCATTAGCAGCTTTCTCTTTGGCTCCGTGGCAGCTGTCTCCTGCTCCGGTAATTCTGTGGTACCCAGCTCATCTCTGTTTTTCCCTCACTCCTCCTCCCACTGGCATGTTGTTATATCCTGAACACAACAAGCAGATAAACAGGCAGCATAAATCACATGCTGAGTAGCCTAACGGGGAAGTTGCATTCCCACCGTTTGCATTTAAAGAAAAATCACAGAGCAAATTAGAGACTGTGCCTTACTTGCTGGACTGGCTGAAGCACACTGGGCTTAGTATTTTCCGTCTCCTCCTCTTGGTCCTTTTCTGAGAGTCCTTTCCCAGGTTGCTTGCATTTGCAGAAGCAGGTGAGACCGCAGAGGGCAAGGATGCTAGTTGCAGTCCCTAAGGTAGCCCCCAGGGCTATAACTGGAGCAGACAAAACCATTGTCCTGCGCTGCACAGGAACAGAAAGCAGAGAGACCCTGTGGCTCTTTCTACTCCCTGGGAGAGCAGCTCTCCCACATCCACTCCGATTTCTAGCCTGGCTTCATTCTCCTTGGAAGTCTGAAAGCAGTTCTCTTGTGCAGCAGAGAAAAGGGACCAATCTAGACACACAGATAAATCATCCCACCTTTGCTAGGCAACAAGGCTACCTTTCTATCCTGCTGATGGAGTTGCTGCTCCAGGTCAGGGAGAGGAAATAGTAATTGTGATGCCTGCAATCTCCATATAGCTGCAAACAGGCAGTTTTCATTGAAGCCTGTTCTCCAGCTCCACTGGGAAAAGTCTGATGTGTGATAGAGAGGAAAGACGTCAGCAGAAGGGGCTGGCCTTGTTAGCTAACTCACAGAAAGTGCATCCAAATGTTTGATCATCTCTCCAGCAATACTTCTCGGGCTTGGCTTGCTGATATGCTCAAGAGGTTGCATTTTTTTGTCTTAAGGCAAAGATAGTGACTGCCAAAAGCTGCTGGCATGAGAAGCTCTGTTATGATAGCACTGCACAATAACTCTGTAGTCACAATAAGCCTCTGTATAAGTCAGGCAAAACTTTCTCATCCTTCAGAGGCTGCAGAACCAACACAAGCAAGAATTAAGAACTGTCCCATGCCTCACCAGCTGCCCCTCAAAGCACAGAGTCTGAACCTTTTGGAGCTGCTTTCTGCAGGATAGATGCAGAGCAGCACCTCTATTTAAAAAGAGAGCAGAAAATCCTACCAAACAAGGCACACTAGTGCATATGCTGCTTCCTCTGGAGAAAATGAGAAAGCAAACAACATATGCTAGGTATTAGTCATACTGCTTACCACACTGGTGTCAGGCAGTGGGCTGCTGAGCACAGGAGAAGAACCTACATGAATAGACTTGAAGAGCTAGATGTCCATCCCAGTTTTCCCTTGAGGTGATGGAGTGATTAACTTTCCCTGACTCCTTTTTTTTTTTTTTTTGCCTTATTTATCAGAATGTCCACCTTGGAGAAGAGGATAATAAATGCCATCATTTGATATGTTTCTCATGACATGTGACAACCCTTTTCTTGGTACTTCAGAAGAAGAATCTGGTGGCTGGAAGGTGATTACAATTCTGGTCACTATATCTTTCAGCCAGAGTGAAAATAGTAAGCAAAGTGCAAAATATTCCAAAAAATACCAGTTCTACTGATTCTACTGGGAGTTTGTTATTCTGTTTTGGAATATAGTTGGTGCTCATGGATCAGGAAAACAAATTAGCTATGTGCAGAAAATTGTTTAGAAATTCAGGAGTTTTGATCCTTCTGTACCTCAGGTTTTGCATAGATTTTTCTTGACTTTGTTTTTTCTTTGATGTTTCACATCTTACTCATAACAACTCAGTCAGCCTTTGTTCCTTGAAGACACATTCACCTCCCTGTTACAAAACTTCCCTCACACATCTGAGTCTCACTTTAATTGTTAGATTCCTCTGTAGCACTTCAGCATCCTAATTCCCCTTCTCCTCACTCTATCTGGCTTGTCAGATGTGTCTCACCCCTCACATCTAAGCCTCCTGACCCCTCATCAAGAGTCAAATCCCAATGGACTTGTTAAGCAGAGGCAGTTCCCTAATAAACTGCTGAGCCCATGGAAACTGGTCTTTCAGCTCAGCCCACAGAAGGAAAACCTTGAGCTTTGTCTTCTATGTACAAGAACAAAAGTTGGGCACACCAGGCTGGACCTCTGGCACACCTCTCTCTCCCTGTGCTCAGCAGTGGGAAGAACATCACACAGAGGAGGCTGAGAAATCTGACTAAACAATCCCTTTGCTTCTTGCTTTTTGTGTCTCAGGAGAATCCAAAGCCTTGAGCAGCATCTTTGTGCTTACCTCTTCTGATGTGAACTTTCTCTGCCACAAGTAGACTGTTCTGCTGACTTATCCAACAGCTATTTCATTCATCCCACAGCTGAACAGGTGACATTGTAATCACGGTGCCGTGAGGTCTCATCTCAAGTTTGAAGAATGAACCATATTGTTATGGAATTCTACCACCACTCAAGAGAAGCAGAAGTGAGAAGAGTCTGAAAGATGACAAAAAAGATGGATACACTCTTTTAGATGCCTTTGGTTTCCTCCACAGGATGAGGAGGTTCTTCCTAGAAGTGCTAATGAAATCTGACACAACTAGGTCAGAGACCCCAGAGATTTGGAAGCCACATGAAAAGGAAGAAGGTTCTGTCAAGGGTGGCATACAGTGAGAGAGGTTTGGAGTGGAGAAGGAATTCAGTCCATTCATGAGATGCAATCTTGATGTGTTTCCCACAAGCTGTTCTGAGAATCACACAAAGACTGTTCACAACATGCTGTAGAAATAAGGTCACACCAAAGTTTCTCTGCAAGACAATAATTTAATAGCATAATCTCTGAGATATTTTCTGCCTGCTTATATAGGAAGATTAAGTTTTCCTTGCCAGAAATTGTATTTGATGTGAAATGTAATAGGTACAGATTCATTGTCAGATATAATTTTTTAAATACTAACAGCCAGGCAAAAGCCTTTTGCTGCTATTGCTAGAAAAACAAAAAAGCTCTCCTCAGACATTGAATATTATCAGTATGTGAGCTTCTACAAGTGACAGGCCAAAGATTTCTGATATTTGTGTGTGTACTGATGCATGTACAGATACATAATTTAACCGTAGCTTTGGCATATACTGCCACTACATGGTTGTTTATTTTTAGCACATTCTGTTCTAAAAAAAATTGGGCCATAAATGTGTTTCAAAGTCATCTTTACACTTGCTTGTTTCAACACCCAATAATTAAATCGCTTATTTTTCTTTAAAGCAGTAGTAGGATAAAATGGAGTCAGGTGATGACCCTTCTCACTGGCCATTCACACTGATACTGTCCAGAATCATATAACTTTTTATCTGTCATTGCCATTAGAAAGAGACTTGCTAAGGTAGAAAGATGAAAGCCTGTTTTTGCAATCCAGACTTTAGGGGCAGATTCAGGCCTGACAACATCACAGTCATCCTAGCCACATATTTTCTGTAGATTCTGGTGGAAGGCATATATAAGAATGGCAAAAACATATACATGGTTTTCAGCTTCTGGTATTTCAGACAGGAATACTCTGTGATGACAAAATATAAGGTACCAGTAAACCTTTGGTGCCTATAGATTCTTTGTTCCTGCTGTGAACTCCTCTGCTGACATTGCTGGGCCTTTCTGTTCATTGGCTGTATACAAGGGGCATCCTCTGAATGAAGGCTTGGTAGTACAGATCACATGGAGAATTACAAGAGCTTTTGCATTGCCTAGCTATAGTTCATAATTTATCAGGAAAAAAAAAAAAAAGCCCTTTAATATAATTGCCAACCACTTGAATAAGCAGGTGGGATTTTCAACCTTTATTTTGACAATTGAAGACACAAATTAAAGTTCCGGAATCCAGATGGAAAAGCTGACATACATCTGAATGAAAGCTGTTTGCACACTACTTTCCCTGACTCAGCCTACTCCGCTCCATCAAGGGCTGGTATCAGAGATGCTCTGTTTCTCACTGAGGCTTTTCACCAGGCAGAAGTGTGAGTTAACAGATGGAAATGGGAAAGAAAGTTTTTCAGGCTTTTTTTTTTTTTTTTCCTTCAGGGAAATCCTTTTGACAGTCAGATTTAGCCTGAAGGTGTAAGCTCATGTTTTCACTTGTATTGACTTGTTATGTGATTCTGTGCTACAGAAATGGAACAGTTTGAACAGAACTTTATTTAGTGGTCTAAAATAACTTTCCAGATCATGGCAAGGTGTTTCTGTCATCCACTTCAGGCACTGAAATAGTCAGTTAGTAACAGAAGATCACAGAAGGCTGTCATGCATTTTGTTCAATAAGTAAATGAAACATTGTGAAAACAAAAGTGAAGGTAAAAGGCTTGTACTTGCAATGACTGCATATAACTCTTTATGCTTTTGTGTGCTGTTGCCTCAAGATGTAAAAGCTTTAAGAAAGACATTCTGTCTTCCTCCGAGTGGTGAAGTATTCCTCCACCAGATGGTGAAGTATTAACAAACCACTGAAATAATCCTTTGCAGCACTATTAAGACAAAGCAGTTGTCTCTACATATTCATATGCAAAAAGAAAATTAAGAAGGAAGATCTGTGAGAGGAATGTGGGCTTGGTCCCTCCATCACTGTCACTGAAACAGACCTATAGATATAAATCAAGTAAATTAAGTAATTAAGGGAAGAACAAAGAATCAGTTTCTAAAAGAAAGCTATATAGCTTGAGGTTGAGGTTGATCAACCTCAAGAAAATGAGCTTCAGGGTGTGGTGCTTCATCTGATGTTAATGGATTTAGAACTCCTGGAACCTCCAGACTTAAAAGAGAACCTGCCAGCTGTGTGTGTAGTCTTTTGACACATTTCTGCCCTCAGGATGATGATAAGGGTTTAGCACTGTGGAGGGTCCAGCTAGTTGCATGTATGCAGTGTAGGGTTTGTGGTTAATGATTCTGTACTGGGACACTACACTGCTCTGACATGAAAATCTGTGGAATTCAGGAGATCTATGGAAAAAAAATATGGCTGTCTACCTGTATCGGGAGGCTGCCATGTGCCCCTGTCACCAGCAATCTGTAAACCTGACTGGTGTACATCTCTTGCACCCCTTTGCAGCAACACTGGATGAATACTGCCAGAGGGTGGAAGACTCAATACCGGAAAGTAAAGAGAAGGGACCAAAAAGAAAAAAATATCAGGAAGGATAGCGTGCTTTACAGGAGGGTAAGAGAAAAAAAAATTGTGAAGGAATAGGAAGAGTCTGTAACATGAGAATTGGGCATTGGTGTGACTGCTGTAGCAGGATTCTATACTATTAGAAAATTAGGAAAATTAGAGGGAGTTCAGGAAAGCATAACATGAATGAATTAAGAGGTGTTAGACAGTGGATGAAAGTGTGCCTCGAGAAGGTCAGGCTCTTTATCCATGAAAAGGCTAAAGGGATGTCTTGGTCAAAATCCTTAAGGATCCAGTTGTGGAATAAACCTTTGATGACAGAAGTTCTCTCCTGCTGAGCAAACAATGTGTTACCAGGAGCTAATGGGCTGGAGCTGATGCCAGATAAACTGGAAATGTTGCAGATTTCCAACAACGGACATAACTTCTGTGGGAGCCATCTCTGAGGGATTGTTGAGGGTCATCTGTCACGGGTAGTTTTCAGATCAAGGCTAGTGTTGTGCAGATTGTTTCTATGGGACTATTTTTGTTCATTTGAGGTCTACACTGATGTTGAACCACCAATGACAGCACCAATGTGCTGTCCTGTGTTGCTCCTTGTGTATATGAGGACCATGTGGGATGTGAAGAGAGTATTATTGCATGAGGCCAGTTTTCAAAAAATCACAGTTCCTCTGAGAGCATTTAAGGGCCAGCTGCAAAGAGAAAAGCAGCTTTAGAAGGTCACATCCCACCACATAGTCTAGTAGAAAAACAATATCTGCACATTACCAGGTGAATTGCTTTAGTGTGGGATCTCAACACCTCAGAAATGCAGATTCAGAAAGAAAATGTCAGTTCCAGCTCAGGACAGACCGAGGTGAAAGAAAGGAAATGCAACTGAAAGGAGAGTGTTGTTCGGTGAAGTGGCAAAAGGCAAAGGTTACGTGTGAGCCCAGTTAGCAGGTGAAGTTAAGCAAATGAGTAAATGCTTTCCTGTATGGGGGAGGGTATCTTGCTGAGAGCAGATAACTCAGATTGATATCCTGCTTCTCCATTGAACTCTGTTTGTTTGCTATTGAAAATCCAGGAAGATAGAGCTTGTTTTGTGCCTAACTCATTTTAATGTGAGAACCGGCTCTTGATTGACTGGAGAAGCAGAGCTTATTGCTGGACAGGTAGTTCCACTGCCAATGTACGTTTGTTTCCACTAGGTTTTTTTTAGTAACCACAGGAAATTTGAGAAGCTTCAAAGCCTTCCGGAGTGCACATCGTGTATTTGCAATAAACGGCTGCCTCCTAGAGGTGACAATATTTTTCTTACAGTTTATGTTTAGAGTTTCTAGCATGCCAGAACTTCAACCTTTTGCAACACCAATGCTGTAAAGAGTACTTTGCAGAGAAAATCTTTGGACCTCGTACTTTTAGTTAAAATTGTATCTCCAGCTATGTTAAGGCTGCAAAGCCAGGAAATTCAAGAATTACAGTTGCCTATAAAGCCTTAGCTCTATCCACTTTCATGTAAGCCTTGTCTTTAAGGTTTTAAGTACAGGATAACTGTACTTAACATTTTATTTGTAAATGAGCTGTGAATAGCTTGCTGATAAGATGCACTCTGATAATGAATCAGGGTTATATACTGGACACATCTGGGTTTTATGTGTCTCCCTCCAAAGAAGGAATAGATAAAGAAAAATATTCCAAAATACTGGCTGATATTGCAGATTAAGCAGCTAGAAATATACACCATGATTACATGGGGGTTTTCTCATTTGATTTACACCCAATGTGGCACTTATGGCCTGACTCATGCAAGATCTGTGTGCTCATTTCTATGCCAAAATTCCATGGAAGTTGTGTTGGAACATGAGCAGCACTATGTGGTATTAAGCTGAAAAAAAAGTAACCTACAAGTGTTCTTTAGGAGATACCAGTGTGTAAGAAAACCCAAACAGGCAAGCAGTCCTTCTGGACTTGCAGCAGAGCCTGGAGGCTCTGTCTTCCACATCTGGCTCCTCATCCCACTGCCTCTCAGACTGCAGACATCATTGTCACTGCAGAAAAACTTCCTGAGAAAGATAGGGAAGACCCATCAAAAAAGGCTGTCATATTTTTCACTACACTTTAAGAATCAGACTTGAAGCAAATTGGCCAAAGCAACATCTGGTTTTGTGTCAGTTAATTCCAGTTTTTTCAGGGAAAAGCAGATTGCTTTTCCCTGAAGTGTTACATGCAGCTCTTGCCTTTCCAGTCTAAAATAGGATGTCATCAAATAAAATCAGGTTGATAGATGGATCAGAACAGATGACTCAAGGTGTGGAACTGGTTCTGTGTAAGGGAATGAAAGAGCAAATTACAACTCCTCAGCCCAGAAAAGAGATACTGCAAGGGAAGAAGAAAGAGGTCTCTAAAATCCTGAGTGTATGGGAGAAACTGGCTAGGGATCAGCTTCCCAATCCCAGTATAAGAACTACAGGGAAGATTCAAGTAGGACTCACATTCAAAACAAGGGGGAAGTATCCTATATGTTTGCCCTGCTCTTATGTGCTTTTCTAGGCAGCCACTTTTGGCCCACGCCAGAGAGAGCCCACAGGGTCACAGAGGCCTCTGGTTATTCTAGCAGACATCACACGCCATACAGATTGTATTTCCTATGTCTTTTAGGTAAACCCTGAGAATCAGCTTGGTTTTTGGAAATGTTGAGTCACTGACTCACGTAAAGTTGCAATTTGTCAGCAGCTCTTGGTCTCTTATTGTTTCCTTCCGTGTTTTCTTTGAGTCTCAGTGAAAGTTTTCACGTATCCCCTCCATCTGTCAAAGAGGCACAGAAGGAAGACGTGGTGAACACACTGGGAACTGATCTGCCCCATGTAGTCACTCACTTTGTTTATTGAGTCTTTTGCTGGCTACCTCAATCAGTAGAAGCTGCAATTACCTCAGCAGTGGTATTTCTTAATGTCTAATGGTGAATCACTTTTAGTCCTTATAATATCAAGAACAGCACAGGAACATTTTTTCCTAAGATGATGTTGTTTGATCCTGCTCCTTGACATAGAGACAGAGAACGAAGAGGAGGAAATAAGTGAAGATAAGAAAGATTCACATCTTCTAGTTCCAAACTCAAGAAATTATATTCTGTTCACATTCACCTCTAGCCTTTCCTTCTGGTCCACTAGATTTTGTCAGGCTTTGGAATATTTTCCATGACACTGCTATTATACAAATTTCAGCCAGCACTCTGATAAAATGAGTTGGCACGTAAGATCATGAAGCCAGACCTTCCAGTCAAGAGAAAAACACCCTCTACAAAAACAGCCTTTTCAGAAAACAGCCTCCAGCTGTCAGGATAGATGCCTTTCTCTGAGTTTACTGACTGAGCTGAGTGCAAGAGTGGCATGGATCTGTTCTTACAGCATCCTTACTCCTCTACTGCTGTGACCTCTCTGGCCTCCATGTCTTCCTTTACAAGGAATTGCTTTTGTTTTTTGCAGAAATATTTGCTATGTTTAGCTTTTTAGATTGAGATCACAGTGAGATCTGACCTTGTCCTGGTCAAGTTTGATAGGTGATTGCTGCTCAGAATTGATGTTGTCCAGTGAGAAATAGAGCAGTAGGTCTTTCAAATTTTACACTACTGCCAGCATCGTTATTGACAGCTTTGCAGTCAGGCCTAATCTAAATGATCTTGAGATAGCCACCACCTTCAGGATTTAGGCACTTCTGTGGTGGAAATCACAGGGGCATTGCTTGTGATTGCCCAGAGGGCTGTACTTGCTTAGTGCACAGCTTTCAATCTTCAAAGTCATTGGGGCAAAACCTTCCCCTAACATAAGACTGAAGTTACATCCAAATTTGAAAGGAGCCCTTCCATGTGTGTTCCTTTCATTAGCTCTAGGGAATTATTTCCTTAATTTTCACAACTGCCCAAATTACACTGTCCTCTCCCCAGTGGGCTCACTGACTTGAAGCCCTGTGTCCCCAGCTGCTGTCAGAACTCTGGAGCAAATAATTTTCGAGCTGCAAATCTGCAAAGTGGGTCAGAGGCTCTTCCCTGGGTACAGTAGGAGGAAACCTGACACAGTAATGAAGAGTAAAACACTTAGTGCAAATTCCCTTACTTGACTCAGTTTTTTCCATACTGGTTTCCACAGTCTCTGCTTCACTGCTGTGCTTACACTGGCCAGCTCACTCTGTCTTTTTTTCCTGGACACAACTATGACTTTCAAAACTCAGTTGTATCCTCCCTCTGCTTTTGTAAACCTTTTCCTCCTCCTTCTCTTTTTCCTTTTATCTGTTCATTTTCTAGATCTTCCCTTTCCCTCAATGAGTGAGAATCCACTGTCTATTGAGGTGATAGATGATTCTTCTTTCTCTGTACCTTATCTCCAGTTAGTCTTTTCCTGATCCATTCCCACTGTCATATTCCATAAATAGATTCCAGATCCTATACCAACATTTGATTGATCTGTTTTCTCATTATGTGAAATCCCAGGCTGACACTGATGTCTTCTCCCAAGACACTTCAAATGAACTTAAGCCTAACATGGTCATAATAAAACTCACAATTTTCCCATTTCATTTACTGTCCAACATCCTCTCACACTACTATATATCAAAAGCCCTCATCACTGATGCCCATACATCTTGGATGCCCCCAGCATGGGCTACACATATCACAGCAGCAGCAGTTTGCACTTTCTTTGTCACTCTCAGGCTCTTCTTATCTGTACAGCCTAATTGCTCTGAAGTACCAGTTCCACTGAAGGTGTTTCATGGCATTATCAGACAAAAAAAAAAGTTTAAATCGTGCTGAAGCTGTGCTTTAGAAGCTTTTGAAGGGAAAGTGGTTTTGTTCCAAAAAAGTTTAAATTTTGCATTTCACCTAAATTGTGGCAAAATACATGAATCTTGTGTCAAAATTTCTGTTCAAAGTTGTGACACAGTTGGTACCAGACAGTAGGAGGGAAAGGTCGGCCCCTGTCTGTGGAACAGGGACAGTTGTGTAATCTTCAGCGGTTGCATGGCAGGTGTGTAGGAGAGATGGCTGCCTACAACATCTTACCCAGTCTGGCTTTCTCTGCACAGATCAGGAAATGATGGGGGCATGGAAACCACACTATGATTCATACTTCACTTTTATTTTTTTATAACAACCATGTAGAAGGTCTAAACATCCTGAAAATGTAGGTAACTTTGTTCCAGACACAGCAGAATGCACAGTGCTTGCTGGGTCATGTTAATGGCCCATTGAGGAAGCGTCTGAACCCTCTTTGTGTCATCTCACAGCCAGAGAAGAGACAAGGCACAAGACCCCAGTCCCTGCCAAATGTGGTGCCACATACACACACATTGCAATTAAGGAAATATTACTTAGTGAAAGGCTTTTTTAAATCACCCTGGGATAACCATGTGCTGCAATAACCATACACTAGGGTATGGAAAAAGTATCATTTCCTAATGGCTCATAATTTGGGACAGGTGTCTTCAGTGACAGCAAAGAGCATCCCCATTCAGTTCAGTCTGTCAGTGCTTTAATCAAGTACACCCATGAGCAGAGATACATGGTCCTGCTCCTGTGAAGATCAATAGGTCGGCAAGTCTGCTGCCCTCTTAGTTTAATGATTGGGCAAAAAATTGAAAGTTTTTTCTGGTTTATTGGGTAAAAAAGGTGACTTGACCATTTGATATATGTATTTCTTTTTCCATTTGCATTTTACTGTTCTTTTCAGTTATGTCATCACACCAACCAGCACCTTAGTCCTTGTTCTTTCAACAGATCTTAAGATATCAGAATTGCAATGGTCCGAGGCTAGAGCCATAATTCATTTAATGGCAGGCCACAGAGACTGCCTCTATGGCCCTCATAAATTCTTGGAGAGACGAGCTCTACATTCTCTTCTCCTTTTTATGATGGTCCAAAATGAGTATCACATGGGCTTCTCTCTCTTCAAGATCAGAAGAGATTATCAGAATAAAGAAAGTAATAAATACTCCACCCTTCTCTCATGTGCAGAGACTAACCACTTTGAAAATTTCACATCATTCACTACTTCATTTTCCCACAGAAAGAATTTACTTATTTAAAGGAGGAATACAAATGTCCATACAGAACCTGTTTATGACATTCTTATTAGAGATAGAAGGCAAATACTTGTGCAAAGGATGGAAGCAGACCTCTAAACTGAAAATTTCTCAGAGTGCCTTGACCTTGATTTTTTGCTGAACTCATACTGCATCCCGTCTAGATTTACAACAGAATCATCCCGGTAAAAAAAAACAAAACAGAACTGTAGTTCAAATCTTCCAGTACAAATAAATGATTTTCCTGCATACAAATCTGTGAACTGAGAGCCAAATCTCAGTTCACTGAGGAGAATTTAAATATTAGCAAAGATGCATAGCCAAAAGGCTATATTTGAAGGCCCTAACATTAAATTTTGGCTATGCGTGTTTCTATCAGCTAGTTAGATAAATCTAAAATAAATTATATATGAAAACATAAACAGGCTTTTCTCTTTAGCAGAAGATCTCAAGGCAGCCTCTCTAATTTATTTCAAATACACTTTCTCTGAGGAGAGGGATGTGTTCACTGAGCAACAGAGGGAGCCCTGGTAAGGACTTCAGAAATTGTAATTGTAGGTAATGTGTCAGTGTGCCTTTAATGTGTTCAGTGACTAATGGGATAGTCGCTGCAGATGAGTGGAAAAGAAAAAAAAAAAGCCCCCTGTGGAAGCTTTTCCTTTAATGTAATCACAGCTGTGAGCCAAGGTTAATGTAGCCACAGCTCCCACGGGAATCATCATGGATGGATAATTCATGGGTTGGGTAGCAGCCATCCTCTGTTCCCTGTTAGGTCCACTTTTCCCCAAAGGAATGGTGAAAGCCACAGACTGGCACCCTCATGCTCCAGGATCCTTCCAGACCCTATGGTAAAAAATCCTGAAATTCCTGGTGACCCAAATAAAATCAGTAATGGAAGGGGAAGAGAGGTGCAGGCATAAATGTACGTGTTCAGCTCCTCCTGCTGCAAAATAAGGGGAAAAAATTTCCTTTCCAGATGCAATTGATGGAAGGGTAAATCCATGATGGTGCATTTTTTTTGTATGTGCTTTTACCAGGAGCCCTAGCATGGCACAAAGAAAAGAGGCAGGAGCAGGTATCCCTTAGAAACTGAGAGGGGATTAAGGGTGGTTTTCCTGTTAAATGGTTACATCATGAGTCGCAGTGGTAGATTTTAAAACCTGAATTATTTCCTTGTACAAACTAAACCACAGCAAATGCGAGGTGGCAGGGTGGTTAGCACAGGCCGAGGCTGTGCTGTACAAACCACCCCAGTCACTGTTTGAGAACACCAAGCAGGAAAGCCTTCGGCCTCCCACTCCTCTTCTACCTTCTACCTGCTGCAGCTCTGCTGGTGCTGCTCCAGCATCCCTTGCATCAAACTTGCCTGTCCAGTCACTCTCCCTTGATGCCTTAAGTTTTAGCTTTTGTGTTTTTCAGATTCTGTGCTGCCTAGGGGTGCAGTTCTGAGCCTCATATTAAGTGCTAGTAAACTCTCTTCACAGAGCAAGCAGACAAAACAAACCCTTTTCCTGCTGAGGACCAAGGACAGCTTTCAGGCCCAAAAGCACAAACAACGGTAGACTGAAGGGAGGAACAAGAAGGATGAGACCTCACAACCTGAAGCTGTAATTGGACAATTAAACCCCA
The DNA here is from genome assembly GCA_013400435.1 of Pycnonotus jocosus. Taxonomy (NCBI): domain Eukaryota; kingdom Metazoa; phylum Chordata; class Aves; order Passeriformes; family Pycnonotidae; genus Pycnonotus; species Pycnonotus jocosus. Next base: position 681,082 of record VWYP01029086.1, read on the forward strand.
ATATGCAAATGGAACAAAACTTATAAAAGTGTAAGACCTTGTGACCAGTTGTCCATTTTGTGACCATTCTAAGTCCACTTTGGGTGTAGCCCTGGTCAGGCTCTTGTGCTGCCCAAGGTGTATCCTAAAAGCCTTTCAATAAATACCTGCTTTATTCTCTAGCTCTGTCCAGTCTGTTTCAGGTCAGCCTTCCCAAGGCATCATCCTATCTATCCCCAGCTCTGCTGTGTCCCACCTGGTGGGGTGGCAGACCCTGCTGGTCCAGTCTGGACCCTCATCGCCCAGGCCACACTGTCCCCTCAGTGTGACTGTCTGAGCCCCACCAAGCTTTGGTTCCCTGCTCAAACAGACACCGAGCAGAACATGCTGCTGGCTGCCCTGTGTGCCTGGGAACCCACACTGCATCAATTACTGTGGCCAATGCTCCAGAGAAAGCAAAGCTGCTTCTCTGGGGGCAAATGCTCTCTCTGGCAAAAGACACCTGCAACATGCAAGTGCATTCTTTGTTTTAATGATTTTGAAGTTTATTATTAGGTAATCTTTCCAATGTTAATATTTAGCCACTGGCATCTGACTGGATAGCAGCTCACATAAGACAGGGGCTGTAAGAGCTGAGCTTTAACTTTTCCTAAAAACAGTACTTTTCTGTGGATCCAGATAAAGTCAGAAGTAGCAGAGTGTTCAAACTCACCTGCTCAGGAGACATGAGAGGAGCTACAAATTATCCTCTCAGAAGAGGAAGCAAATCCATAAGCTAACCTGGTGAATGGGTGCAATTCACATTGTGCAGGGAGCTGGTATTAGAAAAGAACAGCAAGAGTGAAACAACCTTCTTGGAACTCCCACTGAAATATTAAAAAATCCAGTGTAGAGGACAGTTGGGAAGCAAATATGTGGATAACAGGCAAAGGTATGAGACAGGTGCTGAGACAAGCAGCACAGTTAGAGAGCACAGACAGCCTTTCTGATGAGGGACAAAGGAAAAAGAAGTGATATTTGAGTGAGGAACAATGCCCAGTCACCCGTGGACTCTTTAACAGGCAGATCTGTGTACCATAGAGGCAGATAGGTGCTTTCCACTTACAGCACACACAGGCAGCTCCCATGCACTCATCTGAGAGGCAGACATGAATCATTTCCTCTGCCTCAGTTAAACTGCCAAGCCAGCACTCACGAGAGTAACTTTCATGGCATGGTTACTGTAAGCAAAAGCTTCCCTGTAGGCAAAAGGACACTTCTGCTCGCAGAAGGAGATCAAACCAAGCAGGGAAGCCGGCTGGCATTGCATAATCTGTCACAAGGAGGTCTCCTCAGCTGAGGCAGCACTGGATGTCTCCCTTCAGAGGGCAGGGAGACAAAAATGACCCCAGGCACTGCCCAAACAGCTTGCACCTTACCCCATCACATGGATTCCTTTGCAATCAGCATAACATTGCTCTGCAGGCTGGAAACATCGTGTAAACCCTTTGATCCATCCTTTCTTCACCTAAGGGCAGCAGACAAATCAGATGGCTTCTCCTGATAAAAGAAAGGAATTTGTTGTTTTTTTCAAGGCAATCAGAAGTTCATTACTAGAATTGTCCAAATTAAAGTTCCAGTTTCATCACTTCCATTCTCCTTCCCTCAGCCCAAATAGCCATTGGATCACACATCATTACAAATGTTAGTTTAATTACTAAATTATGCTTTGCTAAATTTGGCCTTGAAATCTGATTTTGAAATTAAACTCAACATGTTTTCAACTTTCATTTGAGAAGTTACAACACTTTTACTATTCCAACTTGTTTCTTTACTATTTTTTTCTAACTCCATATTTTTCTTTTGTAAAGAAGAACGCATCACAAAAAATCTTTTTCTTCAGAAAAAGACAGAGTAAAGTTCAAAGTTTCTTGGTTTGGCTCTTTGAATAGAAAAGTGACTAACCAATAGCAAGCCAATGTTCATCATTTTGGGTTTTTCTTTCAATAAACCATCAGGGCTAGGACTGCGGCTGGAGCTAGTCATTAATATCATGGAAGATGTGTTAGTGTTCTGCTAGAGAACCTGCAAAACATGGGGATTCATTGCTCCAGATGGTGTTAGCAATGACAAAAACGGAAAGAAAAACAGAGAGTGGAACAGGAACCAGAACAACTCCAGGTCTTCTCTGGATGGTAGCATCCAAAGAAGAAATGTGGAGAGGGACAGAAAGGACAAGTAAATCTATGAATGCAACAAGTATGGTCGTGGGCACTTCTAACTCCACTTTGACTTGTTGAGAGCTGTCTTTCATTACACACATCAGTCTTCAATATAGGGACTTGAAGTCTATGCTGGTTACTTGTGAAACCCTCAGGAGGAGCCAGCACTTCAATAGTACTGCCAACCAGCAAAGTGCAGTACTGGCTGGCATGAATTCCACTGAAATTGTCCACTTCTAATCATTGCACTACCAAAAAGGTACAGGCAACTTGGAAGGAATGAAAATATAATTGTAGAATCGAGAAGAGTAGAATTATTAGACTAAGGGGCTGGAAGTCCTTTAAGCCAGCACAGAAAAAGATTGTGTGAGGACTGATTTATATCTAAAAAGTGTCTGATCATAAAGACACCACAGAAAAGGAAGCAATTTCTGTGTGATTAGGGGACTTGGAATTAGTGAGAGAGGGACAAAAAACACTGAGCTGAAAGCACTGCACAGGAGCAGACTTACAGGCCAGAGGATGGGGGTTCAGAATTCATGAATCCAGAGCTCAGTGGAAACCAGAATTCCTTTTCCAAATGGAAGTGAGCCAAAATACTGAAATGCTGCACAAGCAGACATTCCTGGGAAATTATACTGAGCAATTCTACCTAAAATAATATATTCCTGGTTCAGATTCATCATTAACCCTAGACTACACATGTAATTGTGTGGTTTTTATTCATGTGATGCCAATCCACAGCAATTTCAGTTATGTGTTGTGGTCCATACTATTCCTTCAATGGTTGGTTTTGGTAAAGCCAGAGGATTTAAAACTTTCAAGATTAGTTAGTATCTTACCATGAATCAGTTATGGTAGCTACCACGTAACTTCCACAAGCTGTTCGACATAAAGGTTTCTATTAGTTCCTGCAATTGTTGTTTTCCTGCCTTTCATGGCACAGCAATTAGTAGCAATTAGTGCAATTTCTTTCCATAATTAGATCTTGATGGTTTACATTATATTTTGGGAGCTGTTTACAGTGAGAAACTGCAAAGAGAATAACACATATGACTAAATGACATATGACTGAGCAAAACCTGAAAGATTTCTGCAGAATTGTTGTACCTTTCATGCATCTGCTGTTTTGATTTTGACTATATATATACTTGCAGTGAATTCCCATATCAACAGAAGGGAAAATAATTTTTTTAAAGTGGTATGTCTGTATATTATTTTCTTGGTTATGCCTACAGATTTCTGCAAACAAGTCTATGTCCTCAGGCATAAATCCAAGTTTTGCAGTGGTCATTTAGGAGCAGTACTATTTTTTACTGAGAGACTGCTTGTGGACGATGACACTGTTCAAGTACTTCTTGACGTTTTGTTGTTAGTTTTTGACATCTGCTAATAATTGTTCACATGTTCAAAATATGTGGAATCCCTACTGTCCACCAGAAACTGGGATATACTGACAGGAGAACTCGGGTCTGACAAAACTTCCACCATGCTTTTCTTGTATACATGCAAAGACAGCTTCGCTTTGTGAAGTCCTCTTTTGGTTCCTAAGGGCTGAAAACAATGTCTGTGGCATTTTCTCTATTAGAATTACCAGCTTTATTGTCTCTAGTAAAACTATGTCCTGTTTTTGCAATATATCAATAAATTGGAGTGCTTTTTGATTAGTGAAAACAGGTCTGCTGACAATACCTCCCCCATGAGTACCACACTTTGGAAAATAACCAAATATTGGATCTAAATACCAGGCACGAGGTGATAAGATCTTCAGAACTGGCAGGAACCGTGAGTACCAGCACTCCCCCTCACTCTGTTGTATGTGCTTTGCCAGCTGCAACATTTACAGCCACATCCTTGATCCCAAAAAGCCATCTCCCTCACCAGCACTATTTGTTAGTTTATGGAAAACATGGCATGCAGCAACCTATTTCATGAACTGTTCAGTATGTCAGCATAGCAACATGTCCAGGATAAATTACCTCACTCTTTCCTGAGCACAGGCAGCTAATCAGTCATTCAGAAGCAGTATCTTCCCAATGAGATGTTACAAAGCTGCTGAGGTTACCAACCTTCCTGTCTTGCTTTTTAAGTTTGTTTTATGCCCTCACTACCTCTGATCCTTCCTTTTGTTCCTGGACTGGTTTTCCCTGAGAGTGGTCTGATTTTTCCTTTTTTCTTCCTAAACTCTAATGACAGCAGATCATGCTCAAGCCCCATGTTGCAGTGTGTTTTGGTATGATTTTGGCATGCCAAGGAATCTGGCACCATGGACTTTTGTCCTTGCGTTGTGTGAGAAACATGGAGAACCATCCTCCCACTGCAGACCAGAGCTGCACAGCCTTGCTTCAGCACAAGGAAGGTTTTCATCCTTCTGAAAAGACACTTAGCATTGCTTATTGGGGACATTTATGTGCACAAAGGACACACAATAGGATTAACATGCTGACAATTGCTGATTGATGTTCTTTCATGGTCACCATGTGCCACCCTGCTGTTTACTGACTTAGGGCAGACCTTCAGCCAATGTGCAGAGACAGAAAAGTAATACCCCTATGCTGCCTCCCTCTGGGGGTAATAAAAGTTTATCCCTGGACTTTGTCAATGAAGGCTTTCTTAAAATAGTCAGCAGTGTGCACTGTGAACTTTTCATCACTAACATAAAGAGTAATCCCCCCGCCAACACAATTCAAATTTCATTTCCGTCTGATTCCTACTCTTGACTGGGTATGATTTGGAGACAAATAGATCAAAAGCCTTCTGCAGCTTCTTGATTCATTCACCAACATGGAGAATTTCTAGAACATCTTATTCAATAAAGAAATAAGGAATAAGTGGGTTTAAAACTTACTCTGAGGTTATCTGAGCACTAGTATGGTATAGAGACAGAATTAGTGCATTTTATAATTCAGTTTCCTTTTCCATGCATGGAAAATGTGCTCTGACACAAACCAAAAGTGTATCAGAGACCAGACACTTTCCCAGCTACAGCAGCTTCAGCAAATAGTTCACTAAGCAGAGCTTTGTTGTGAGAAGAGGTTGCTGTGATAAGAGGCTCAGTGGCTGCTGGTTTGCCTCCTACAAGCATTTCTTGCTAGTCTGCTCCCTTCTTCTTCTGGACAAGTGCAGTGCACTTCTGGACAAGTGCACTTCAGCAAAGCAAATCTGTTAATCATTCCCAAAATGAGTAAGTGCTGCTTATGCTGCTGCTCTCTTTCCCCACTCTCTGATTGCTGGTCACAAAACTCATAAGTGCACCTATAACTGTCAGACTGCCAGAAATAATGGAACACAGGAGACACTCCTGATGTGGTGCTACATCAAGAAACACACAGGAAAAACCAAAAATCTGTAATTATAGAACCATAAACTGTCTCAGGGAAGACACAGTCATAAACTCACTGGGTAGCCATGTGTTCTATGTTTCAAAGCAACACATACTGTCATGGCCTTCTGTAATCTCAGTGACATAAAGAAAAAAGTCACTCTCTGAAATCCTAACAATCCAGTTCTCTGGAGAGTTATCCAGGAACAAGTGCTTCCTATGTGGTAACAGTCAGACCGAACATTTCAGGAAAGACCCTCCAAGAAGCACAGGAAGTGCATGGCAGCACAGGCATGAGGCTGAGCCGGCTCTGGAGAGCAGCACGAGTGGCCGCGGCAGGCTGGGGATGCTCGGAATGGCGGTGGCAGCGACAGCGCAGCGCCGGGACATGCCCGGGGGCTAAACCGGCTCCTGAGGCAGCAGCAGCAGTTTGTTTCCTGCCGGGATTGCCATTGGCTGGGGCAGGGTTTCCCGGCGGGGCAGAGCAGGCTCTGCTGGTATATGTAGCGCTGCCGGGCGGGCACAGGCCAGGGCTCGCTGTCCCCAGGGCACCATGGAGCTGCAGAGGCCCCTGCTCTTCATCTGCGCCGCATTCCTGCTTCCCGCTGCCCTGGCCTTCCCCATCCAGGTGAGAGCAGCTCCGGGCAATGGGCTCCGTCTAATCTATTCTTCCTACAGTGAACCTGCGAAGGTCCACTTTGATAAAATTTCTGCAAGAAAATATTAGTAATATAATAATAAACTCAATACAATGATTTAGTTCCTCCCTTCATCTTTGTTTTGATGGTATTGTTGCCGAATTTGTCAGCTACGGAGGAATAATGCCTTTTACCTGTTTATTTTGCAGGAGGACTATGAAAACAGCACAACAAGTAAGTAGGATTTATAGTGAATTTTAAAAACAACTGTACTTGGGTTTGACTTGGTTTTAGAGCATGTGGAAGCACTGACAGGCATTTTGAATAAGGCTATGTTTCATAACTTGTTATTGACCTGAGTGCAGATGTGTTTTTACAAAGATGTGCTTTACAGAGACTTTTGAGGCATGGTTTATTAGGTTAATTTAGATGTGCTTTAACAGGCTTGAAAATAAAATTTTAATTAGACGTCTTGATACCTTTTCATTAAGTTGAATGTTATAATAAGGCTGCTAATCATTTGCCTCCTTGCCTACCTCAGTGCAGCTGTATGAGAAAGAGATGTCAGGCATCAAAGAAAGATTTGCTTTGTTCTGGTTTGGAATAGGCTTAGCTGAACAGCTTTTGTTAACTTGCAAAATACGAGGAGATAATTGCAAACATTCAGAGGTCAATGGAAAGAAAACTGTAGGCAGATTTTAACTACAGCAAGGGTGTAATGTGTGTAAAAAGAAGACACCTTGGAAAAAATTGCTTGGCATAATCAGAGCAAGTCAGTGACAAAAGAAAATTGACAAATTCTGCTTTTGAACTGTCATTTATGGCATGGGAAAAAAAGGATGTTCTAAAATTACTGCCCAGTATATTTAGAAGGGACCAAGGGAAATGCTTGCTCAAGTTCAAGGTAATCAGTTGCTCTGACTCAAAGTTGCAGGTTTATTGGGACAAATGCTTACAATGAGTTTTAATTTATCATCGTTATTGCTTTTTGTGCCCTTTGAGACATCTTTCAGTATTTAGAGTGTCAGGAAAATGCGAGCTGTATAATTTTGAAAGCTCTATTACACCAGATGTTCATCTCATCAAGGAGATGGCAGATGCCTTCTGTGGTATCTCATTTGGGTTTTAAAAAGTTGCAGGCTTTATGTGGCTAGGAATCTGGAGCCCAGTTTCCACTGACTTTGACTACTCAATTAATCTAGTGCCTCTTGGGTGCATAAATTCTGGATCTGGTCAGCCCATCTCAAAAATGTTCTTTCCTGCAGAATGTTTTTAGGTGCCATGGATCTCTCTGATGCAGCTGGTGGGAACTGACCAAATTTTTCTATAATAAACCACTATCATTACATTACCATCAGTGGACTTCCATTGCCATTTAACTGAAGTAACAGTCTGAAAACACAGACTGAAGTCTTTTTGGCTCGATAAAAGCAATTCTGTTGCAGGTGCTAGATAGAGTCTAAAAAGGGAGACATGTCACTACATTTGAGCAATAATTATGCAATAATTATGAAAATAAATATTAAAATAATAACTATGAAAAGGGAATGGTGCTGCAAAGTGTGATAGAGCTTGGTATATCTTTTACTGAAAAAAATATAACAAAATTTAGGGCACAGATGGGTTTGGAAATAATAACTATTTACATGAGTGTTCTCTGTTTCAGTGTTGACTAGGAAAAGCAAAATTGTTTCATAGTTTGACAAAGAAGACTGCAATTATTAGGAAACTGGAAGAGAATGCCAGATAGGCTTGCAACATATCCATCATACTTAAGAACAGGTCAAGCAAACTGTGGTCAGGAGTAATACAGATAAAACTCTTTCTGCCTTAGGGAAAGCAGACAAACTGGTGACCTCTGAAGGTCCTTCTAACTTTTAAACTTTTTTTGATATAATAACTTTCTGGATATTATATAATGAAAATAGAAATGTATGCATCAGGTCAGATTTTCCCTTCTGATTTGTATCTAGAATCTCATATTTGGTAAAAATCAGGAGGTATCACAGTCAAAAGGCACCTTAGGATTCAGAATGGTACCAAGTTTCTGTCAGGTACATATTGAAGCTGAGATTATTTCCCCCTTGCTAAATTATAGCCTCCATCACATGTCATAACCTTATTCTTTGACACTGTGAAACCAGGAGATATCGTTGAGCTGGTTAGCCTGCACCTGTTGCAGAGTAATTTGGGGACAAAACACTTTCTTGTCACTGATTTCTTTTGTAATTTCCTACACTAAAAGTGATAAAATGCTTTTCTGATTCTTAGATGGTAAATGATCAGGATTCTGTTCCTCAGCACAATCCACTAGGAATTTTAATAATTGTTTGATTAGTTATCTTTTTAATTTCTGTGCCTGTGCATCAGCTGGTGCACATCCTACCCTTCCACTCAAAGGGATCTGCCAAAGGCATTCCCGTGGCTGAGGAAGTCTACACTGCTGAACACTGGGAAGTTGTATTCAGAATCTAATGCTTGGTGGTTTTTTGTTGTTTTGTTTTTGTTTTATTTCGTGGGTTTGTTTTTTTTTTTTTTAGCAGCAGCAACAGCAATAGCAACAGCAACAGCAACAGAAACAGCACCTACTGAGGTAAGGAAAGCTAATTCAGCTCTTCTGATCACTTTGAGGTTCAACATTGTGGAAAGTAAGGTTAGGACTCTTGTACTCCACCTGTTTCTACATCTGTGCAGCAAAGTCTTTTCTGCTCAACCATGCATCAGAGTCTACCTGAAAGTTATTCCACACTTCATATTGCATTTGCCTTTATGATATCTATTTGCCAAGGTACCTAAGAAGAGTATCTACCACCCCATGGTACTTCTTTACACATTCCACAGTATATAAAAGCTGCCTTGATGAAAGATACTTCCAATGGTACCCTGGGCACTGTTGGTAATTTATATGTTACATTATTTAATTTAATGTTATATTATAAACTGTGAGATAATACTAATGTATCGTTCTTGCAGGTTACTACGCAAGAGGATATATATGGTATGTATTACTCCATCTACGGGTACAGATTTGAGGGGACATTCTGATTGTTATTTACTCAGTTATTGGAGAAAATAACAAATTGACACAAATTAACCTTTATGAGGAATTTTAAATGAATGCCCTCTCAGCAATGTTCCACGGAAAGCAAAGTCTCTAGGTTTTGGCTAATTGTTTGGCCTTGCTAAAAACCTCAGCTGTTACTTTTGCTAAAAATAGCTCTGCTTAAGTAATGTTCTGAATTAAGTCACTTCTAAAGGTTAGAAGAAGCACAGAGGTCATGTGTTTCTGCTTTTTATTGATGTCAAGGCTTGTTGCATAATGCACAGAGCTGGCTGATTTTGGTAGCAAGGCTTAGCTGAGGACATCAGTCTGACCTGTGGAACAGGAATGAAGTTCCAATCTCATTGATTTTGAGAGTGTTTCAAGAAGTCATCATGTCCAGCAAGAAGTAGTTGGACTGCTCTCCATCCATTTTTGTTTCTGATATCTTATGTTGGGGATTTGAGTGTGAGTTGTTCATAAAGAGGTAAAACTGTGCCATCTCAGGCCTGAAAATATGATGGCTAGGAAAAATAAAAAGGAGAGAATGAAATAATTGATGGATAATCAATTATTTATTATTTGGGACTAGATTAATGCCCAAATGACCACAGCTGGGAGGTTCTCAAGATTATGTCAGTGAATAAACACCTCCATGAGTGAACATCCCTCCAGTCCCTAAATAGTCTCTGTAAGTTTTACATGCATCATTGGAAAAACCACGCATAATCAGATTAAAAAACAGGACTAATTTTTTTTCCTGGGAAAGAGAAAGTGATACTCTTGTGTTTCTGCACAGAATCTCCTTTGCCTACAGAGACTGATGAGGAGGACGAAGATATTTTTAACAAAATTCTGAAAGTTAACAAAGGTAACGCCAGCAAATTCCTGTCCAAAAGGGGATTGTCTTTGTTGCTTTTTTGCGGTGATGTGGGAGGTACGATGTCTTACCATAATCTCTGCAAATGCTTTTCCCATCTTACACACCACTGTGTAAGAGATACCACTGGAATTACAGCATGGTCTGCTGAAGTCCTATAGTGTCTCAAAACGATTGTGTCAGTACTGAAGATGCTTCTGAGTGTGGAAGCAACTGAAACTATTCAGATAGCTTCTTCAGCTTTAGCTTTCAACATCTTTGTCATTCTTTGGATATAAAGAGAAAATGTGGGTATTTGTATGCATTGTTATTTAAATGCCTTTTTTTTTTTTAATGGAGTATTGTTTGCATTCAGCCATCATAATGCTTTGCAGTACAGACTCCTAGATAAGCTGCAGTCAGTTCCATGCTCACTGCTCCAGACTTCCTCTTCCCTGATCCTTCCAAACATTTCCTGATCTATCAGCTTGTCTTTCTCACATTTTCTCCTCCAAGAATCATTCAAGTGACTTTACTTGAAATAAAGTTGTCTGTAGAAAGGGACACCAAATATTCCTGCAGTTTTCTGCTGAAAACACTCCTCTTTTTGGTTTGCCCACCTTCTTGGGTTTCCTTATTGGCATCTCCTGCTTTTGCCCAGCATCTTCCTGGGGAGACATTTGATGCCATTCATTCAATATTACATGATGGATGATTAAATAGTGCCAGAATAAAACATCGTTCTTATTATTGCGACTGCTTGTTTTTCCAAGTGTGCTTAGCGAGTGTCCAGCAGCTTATGGCTCAAATATTTCCACACTTTCTCTCTCACCAGACAGCTCTCAGTTATTGCAGGAAGGTGACATAGTCCCCCGGAGGGGTCGCAGTGCCATCAACTGTCGCAATTGCAACTGGCCCCAATCCAGTGATGGGATTGTTCGTATTCCCTACGTATTGGATCCTGCTTATGGTGAGTTTAAATTTCAATTATTTTTTATAAATGATTTTGTCCAATAATTTTCAGAGAGAAGCTCACACTGAGTGTGCATACAGACAGTTGAATAAAACAGTTCTGAGGATTTACTTGTGCTGTGCAAGCAAAGATAAATTTTAAGTTACAAGAATCTGAATCAGATATAGATCAAATTTCATTGAGATGTTTTGCCTACATCATGTTTTGGGACAGTCTCTTGGAGACAACAATAACCATTCCCTCTAATGGTATCTTACAGAATATCCGCCTTTATAAGCTTCATGACTATAAGTGTGGAGCTTCAATGGTCTGCTTTTCATCAGCACAATTGTCTCCAAGCGTCCAGTAAGATACATCAAAAATTGCCACTATAATTAAGAACAATTAGTTGAAAAAAGAGGCACCTGAATGCATTTGGACAAATATCTGGATAAAGAGGATCTTGTGCCAGGCTGTTAAAATCTTAAGCAAAATTTCAGCACTAAGCAAAAAACAAGAAAGAACCTAGGCTAATGTTTCTGTCCCTCATTTGCCCTGTTTTTGGGAATATGTGAGATTTTACTGGCATCTGCTAATGTCTGCTTGTCACCGTAAAGTTAACCCTTTCTTCCCCAGAGGAGAACCATGTAAAAGGGATTCACGATGCCATGGCAGAGTTTGAAGCACTGACTTGTATTAATTTTGTGAAGCGCAAGACAGAACGTGATTACCTCAGTATTAGATCTGCTGATGGGTGAGTTGAATGATGAATTAACAAATCATTTCTTCTCTATTTTTTGATTCTTGCTTACACTGGTTCTTTGTGACCTCAGAGAGGCTTTTGTTTTATCCCAGTGCCAAGGTATCTTCCTTGGATATCTTAGTAGTGCAAGGGCTCATCAGGTACGTCAGGAGCTTACTGCAGACACTGAAATAATACAAATCATGGAAAAACACCATCAAAACACCATTCTTTCCAGGGGGGAAAGAATGTCTAAGCTCATGTTTTCTGTGTGGTATAGTGCGCACCTCAGCACAACATATATTGAATAGTGTAGGTCCTATTTACAAAAGTAAACCAATTTCAACTTAGGAAGTAAATAGTTCTCTGAATCATACTCTTGGCCATCAAGCTCAGAATTAGATCTTATGAGAAAATTGTTCAACACTTAGCTTGAAAATGTTATCTCCATCTTATCTCCAGCTCTGATACTGTCTTTAGCATTTTGAAAAAAAAAAGTTATTTCAAGGGAGTTAAAGTCATGGCAAAGTCAGAATTCAGGAGCCTCTGTGCTAATAAAAGTATTCTAGAAAGATTTAGCAATGTTCATAGGCTTTGTTCTTCTATATGCCATGGTCACTTTTGCCTCTGTACGCTCTTACTATCACATTGGAGGAAGAGGAATCCTTCCCACTCCCACAAGAGGTGTGTGAAGCAAGTTTCTCTGTTCTGCCTCTTTGTCTGCCTGCCAGTAAAAATCCCATAAGCTGTTGTTGTTCTTCAATACCTCTCTCAGCTGCTGGTCCAACTATGGGAGAGTAGGAGGTGGACAGACTGTCTCTGTGATGAAAGGAGGCTGCATGTGGAAAGGAGTAATACAGCATGAGCTGGAGCATGCTCTGGGCTTTTTGCATGAACACTCTCGAAGTGACAGAGATAAACACGTAAAGATCATGTGGGAGTACATCAGTCCTGGTAAGTACTTTGAACTCCTCAATGTAGGAAGTGGTGTAGACATATCCTACTGCTCACAGCCCTCCCTTCTCCCCTGAAGGGAGAAGGTAGGAAACATACTCTAAGTATGTCTACAATGTCATATATTACAGCTGACAGACCAGACTTCAAGAAATTTGAAAACTCCAATAACTTGGGTCTTCCGTATGACTATTCCTCAGTGATGCACTATGGCCCGTAAGTAGCAGCATGGCATTACTATTTTAGGAACTCAACTCTTACATTAGAATTAGTTTCTATCATAACTCTCTTCTAACTACCAGTTTTCCTGGTTCCCCTTCTGAGAAGACCACTGTGAGTGAGTTCAGATCAGCTGCTCCCTGGCACTGGGAGACACTATCCCTTAGCTTTCCATTAGGGAGCCCTCCACTGCTGGGCTTGGGAGCAAAGGAGGGCATCTGGACACTGACTCTGCTTGCTGGTGGACATCTCAATGAGATCTGTTAAAACAGCACTATTAGACACAGCAACAGCTTACACAAAGTTCTTGTTCTCCCTCCAAAGCATCCTACTGAATCCTGAAAGATTGGTGCTAAGAGAACATTGTTTCTCATGGATCTTTTCAGATACACATTCAGCAATACCACTGGAAAAGCAACTATTGTACCAATTCCTGATGGATCAGTACATATTGGACAGAGACAAGGGATGAGCAACTTGGACGTGGCCAAAATCAACAAACTTTACAACTGCAGTAAGTATCTCAAAGCCACCCTGTTATCTTCAACTCAGATTTGGGCATGTTGCAGAGACAGTAGTTTTTCATCAGACTGTGAGACATTTCTCTGAATTCCTGGTACCCACTAGGGTTACTCTGGGAGGGAATGCAAAGGTGAAGCTGGAGGCACATTGTGATTAGTGAGAAAATGAAAGCTGCCTCTTAATTAAACCAAACACTCTTGCTATTAGCATAAGTGTCTGCTATTCAACTGGACTAACTGCATACCACATTTTAAACTTCAGTGGAGTAGTTTGGTTTCTTACAGTTCAGCAGACAACTATAAATCCCAAAACAGCCAGACCTCACCGCTCCTCATGGCAGCTGGTATTTAAGACCTGAGCCAAAACAAAACAGTTGTATGCTTCTTTGAACTTGTACAGTTTCATGTTGCCTTGTCTGGTTTCCAAGTTTGTCATTCTAAGTTTGTATGTTTAAACTCTTTATATGTAACCTCTGCTGGAAGAATTTTTTTATATATGATCACAGAAATTTATTCAATCAGAGGGAAAATACTGATGAAAGTATTACCTCTTGCACCCCAAGTGCTCCTCCTAAGCTTAGAATTTAAGCATTGCAGAGGCATCATATTGTGTTTGACTCTTTTGATATCACTTAACTTCACCTTCTCAATGGAAAACAGTGGCACCAGCTGCAGTGAATTGAAACCTCTCACACTCCTTATGGTTGCAGAAAGAGATTTCTTTTGCTAAAGACAGAGCTAATCAATAAAAATTGAATGCTTTTCAGAGCCCTCTTTTACTTTCCTCTTTGATGCATTATGTAAAAATTAGGACAATATGATTCCTCCTTTTAATCAGGATGTACCAGTACTCTGAAATGAATGCTGAGAGATCAGGAAACAGAGATCAGTCCATTCTGAAGAGATTGTAGTTGTGAATGACTGAAAACTTCTACAATCCTAAAGCAAGCATTTTTTCCTCAGGTCGCTGCAGCACTATTCTTGATGGACCTTCTGGGTCACTGAGATCTGCCAACTACCCAAGGAATTACTCAGATAACACCAACTGTGTCTGGCTCCTCCGAACCCGATCCAGAAAGGTAACCACAGGTTAATGGTGGTCTTGAAATGTGGCTGCACTTCTTTCTACATTAAGAATCTTCTGCTTTGTATAACAGTTGCCAGATGAGATCTTCTTCATGAGAAAAATTTCAGACTAGTCTCTAGTTATTATGTACTTAAGCCAAGTATAGGCAAAGGTAATGCAGAGTTGTGATTCTGAAAAACCTCCACATGTTGGGCTTCAGGTTTGCAAAATCAAGACAAAGCTTCCTGAGCATGGAAGCATTCAGTGACTAGATCTGAACCCCACAGCTTCAGGGGAAGAGAGGCAAGACTGGGTAAGCAGTTCTAGTCTGTGAGCCTGTGCTTTGCTATAGTTTAGATTCTATCTGTTTTAAAAGACATTCCGTGAAAGAAGTATACTTATATTTTAAAAGCTGATTTTCTCTCCCTTTCCAGGTTTCCCTGCGCTTTCAAGTCTTTAATCTGCAGGAAACAAAAGGCTGTCAGAGTGACTATGTTAAAGTTTATGATGGATCCAGCAAGTCTTCTCCAGTTCTAATGGACAAGACCTGTGGATCAAAGATACCCAGTGGCATAGTTGCTTCTGGTAGTCTTATGCTCGTAGAGTTCGTCACAGATGGTGCCTATACAGCTTCTGGCTTCCAAGCCACCTTTACTGCTGGTAAGTCTGAGAACAAGGAGAATGGCAAGGAAAATGAAGAAAGGCAAAGTCCATGTCAAATCAACCTTTTTATTCACATTGAAGAACTCCTCTCCATGAGGGTCATGACTTCCTTCCCTGCTTTTGATATAAGGGATCAGTTCTACACTGACCCCATTCATTCATTCATGCAGATGGGGCCACACTCAGCATAAGTGATGTTAGCCAGGTGATTCACTATTCACCTTCCCTCTCAGATATGTGCCACTCCAAAGCATGTGCCAATAAGGGCAATCAATTTAATGACACTGCTAGTGCTACTAGCACAGTAGAAAGAGAATAAATCATAATGCAGCATTTGAATATATCATTCCCCTGGAAAAGGTTCAGCTAGTAATCACCCAGTTCAGAGGGTGAGACAGATCTTCAGTGAATGAGGTCAACCAGCTCCATGACAAGAAGAGAGGCAGCGTTTCCGTGCTCAGGATTCCTGGAACCTTTTTGGCTAGGGCAGATTTTCTTCAGTTCCATTTAATTAAGAACTAAGGCCACAACTAAACAATCAAGTGACCATAGGCTTTTGAGTTAGCATGTAGCAGCTGGAATAAAGGAATTCCTGTGTGTGTGACTGCAGCCTACAGCAACTGCACAGCAGTGCATCTTGTGTTGGGAGAGGAAGCACAGCTGTGTCATGCAGCCCTGTATCTACCATGGGATGAGAACAAACACACAGAGTCTGCATGAATCCACTGAAGGGCACTAACTTGACCATGTACCCAAAGCAAACCAGCAATACTGCATTGTCTTTTTGTAGTATCTATTTCTGTCCACAGTTGCTATGGAAGGAAAGAAATATAAAAAAGTCCCTGTGCCACTTTGATGTGTCCACAAATATAAAGCAATCTTAGGTGCCAGATAAAACGTGATTTAGCATGTACATATTTTAGAGATTCTACAGTTTGTTCAGAGACCTCTAAAAGCTAAGTATTCTCTCATTTCATTTACAGTGAGGACCCAAAGAAGAGCTAGCGTCCGCAACTGACTTAATGAAGAAGAACTTATTCTGTGAATATTGAAATTATGTGTTTCCTACTTTGTTCCTATCTTGGCCTGGATCAGTATGAAATGTAATTCTATTAAGAATCAAAGTTTTCATCTTCCGGAAAAGGTTATTCCCCAAGCCATATAAATGTACAAATTCTATACATCTGGAGTGTTCCTTCTTTTGTCTGCAGACTTAAGTTATTGCCTCTTTCTATTTAACAATTGAATAAAATTTTCATTTAAAAAAGAGTTTCTGTTTCTCTTTTCTGGTAGTCACTTCCAGCCAAACACACTAACAGTGTGATCTGACTTCTTAGCCCCCTTCATTCAGTCATAGGGATGTCTCCTAAGTATACCACTGATATCAACATGGCTTTAGTTAGTTGGCTGAAGAGACCAGCTTCAAACTTTAAAAAATCATTTTATGGTCTTCACAGTCTTGAGCACAAAGACTCTATCTTGGACAGAATCCTATTCCAGCCTAACATTTCCGAAAATGACTTCATCACAAGAAAGGCGGACAAGACAAATCTATTTCCAGGAAAAGACTAGTACTTCGTCTTGCAGTTTTCCTTGCACAGTTCTGGCAGGCAGGGGACAGCTGAGGGTGCTTGTTTAGCCCCAAGCCATTTTTGGTTCCACAGATGATTAAGCCTATCACAGGAACAAATAATTCTGCCGGAGTTCATGCACATGTTCAGAGAAGAAATTTTTGTTGAGAAAGTAGCTAAGCTCTTCTCTTCTGATCTCATAAGAGAGCTGCAAGAGTGTCACAACTCCTGGAGTGTTGATTTTATAGCCTTGCCTGCAATCACACTTTTAAAATGACATTCTCTTGACCACGACAAGCCTGTAAGAGATCTGAGAACAAAATAGGCTGCTATTTTAATTTGTAGAATAGACAGATAGTTAAATATATGACTAACCTGGGTATATAATACTTGTATTTTTAAGTGTGAAAAAAAGGAAATACTTTTCCTGTTCTTACCTTGTAACACTAGAAACCTTGAAATTTTTCTCACAGAAACACATTTCTACAAAAGAACAATGGGAAATTAATTTGAATCTCAGTGTAAAATTTACATGAAAAATGGATTTTTAAAACATTCTTTTATTTTGTTAAAGGAGGCACAAAAAAGACTTAATCTGAAAGAATTTCCTCAAAGGCCTGTCTGTGTTTAAAGTATATGATGAAGAATTAGTCAGCTCTTGAGAGAAGTTTTAATTGCATTGAATATTGCTTCCTTACCCGCGGTGGTTGTGCAAATGCTGCTGAACACAGCAATCCTGAGTCTGCTTTAGCAGAGGCATTTCTTCAGTTCTTCAGACACTGCAAGATGGGCTCAGCTTCTGATGTGTTGTTTGATTTACTCTGAGCAATCAAGTGTTGCTATCAACACATCATGAAAGGAGTAGTCCTTCTAAAATTCTGTTAAAAATGGAGGTCTAGAAAAAAAATTTGCCAGTTTTGATTCCTAAGCCCCTGCAAAACAAAATGGAGGAAAAAATACTGCAAAGCCAGTGGGTGAGGAGGGACATCCTAGCACTATTTTTGAGAGGAATTTTAGGTGTGATTACGGTGTTCATACAAGGATTAAAAGGCAGTCTCAGGTGATTCAGATACTTACCCTTGAAGGAGGAATGATGATTTCAGTAAGAGTTCTGAAATATTGTTGGCAATGGCTGAGAAATTAATAAAGCTGTGATCATCTGTGTATTGCTGAAATTGCTACAATAGTTAAGAAGTTTTCTTTTTAGGAAAACCAAGCAGTCTATGCCAAGAAAAAAATTAGACCCAGTTGATGTTAAGAGCCTGAAGTTTCTCCTTTTAATTCCACTGGAACAGGAGCCACTTCCCTGCAAAGATGCAGTCAAGTCCAGGCCTGTGTGGAGTTGGGCTGATCCTTGTTTCAGGGAACAGGCCTAAAGCTGGTCAGAGACAGAGCCAAGGTTCAGCCCCAGGATGTGACCACTCAGTTGCCCCAGGACCACTCTCATGAGATACCACTAGCTCAGGATGTGGTGAGCAGCCCAGGCAGTCACTGATTCTACCTGACCTGGTGTCCAGCCATCAGCTGGAATGTACAGGGACAGCAGCACCAGGCAGCCCATCTGTGTCTGAAAACCATTTCTATCCTGAGGACTTTAACAACCCTTTGCTGTGACCATAAATGCCCCTTGTCCCAATTTCAATCTGAGAGTAGAAGCCACCAGTTCAGTGGGATCACATCTCTACAGCCCTACAGCAAAGTGTGACACTTCCCTCATGCGAGTGGGGGTCTCTCTCCAGCTCTAGGGACACGCACAGCCTCAGCCTAGGTGTGGTTTCACAAGGCTACCATTGAACAGGTCCAGTTCACTTCAAACACTCATTGTCACACACACACAAACATAGATATGCCTGCATCCTCTTCCTCATCCTTGACTGTTTCCAGAAGAGACATCAGTTAATGCAGCATCATCATCTTCAGAGGCACCATCTTGCTGAAGAAAGCACCTGCTGAGCAAAAGAATATTTCAGAAGGGAGAATAGCATCACAAACCATGATGGGAACTGTCCTGAACCCATATGTAGATATGTGCTCAGTCTCCTCTGAGACAGGAGTGGGCATCTCCCTCAGGCAGTCCTGGTCTGGAAGCTATAGTGGCAGGACAGAGCGCCAGGCACATTTTGAGGCTCCCCTGCAAGTTTGTATCTCTGGGGTGCTACCCAAGAAGTGTGAAGATGAGGCTTCTGAACCAAAACCACTTTGGGAATGTGGAAAACTTCATGTATGCAAAACCTCCCAGGGATGCAGCAGAACATCTCTTTTAGGACACTGTCTCCTTCCCCAAACTACACCCAAAGCAATCCAGCTGGGCCAGTCTTTGTGGAATGAAATACAAAGATTTCCAGGAATGCTGTGGGAATGGAAATGTGCACATGAGGGAAATCACTGGAAGAAGCAGCCAAACAAGGGTTACAAGAACAGCCTGTATTGATAACAAAGGACATAATTCCCATGACACAGCACCCAGGAGGAATGCAGAGTTTATGGCATGACCACAGGGTCTGTACCCCATTCCGCCACAGCACAGAAGGCCCGTCAGTGGAAAATCCTGCACCCATGTGCCAGCAAGTCTGCAGCTCCTGACCATGCCTTCCCTTCTTCCCATCACTACAGCAGGAAAAAAAGATGTATCCTTTCAGCAATGACAAACAGGTTGTTTGAACATGAGAGGCTTTTCTATGAGGAGGGGGAAGGCTCTAATTCCCATTCTTATTTCAGTATGTTTCCCCCTTATGGTCTGAATTCTTCATCTCTAGGCACTGCACAGACCCAGGCAGTTATATGAGTGATAACTTTATTTTTTCTTTTGCTTTTAGAGAAAGGTAGCAACTTTTAGTCTAGTTTGACTAGTTTTTATTGTTAAAAATAAAAAATAAAAGTACCAAAACCCACAGCCTTCCCTTTTCCCTTTCAACTGTAGTGCATACAGTCATTGATAACAATTATTCTGAATCTCATTAAAGCTTTAAAGCAAAAGACATCATCCTTGACCAGGAGAATCCAGGAAAATATTTAAGACTCAAAGCACAATCAGAAGTTCATTAAACAGTAATATCATTCTACAGTTTCAGAGAACGCTTGTCCTTTTACATGAAGTGATGTGTATAAGAGTGAGAGACCAAACAGTGGAAATTAAAAGAAAGGATTTTTATTTGGCATTAATGGGAAAAATAGATGTTGCTTGAAATTGCCTGTTTTATATCTATTTTAGGAAAATTGTACAGGCAGTATCAGAAGGAATAGGCAGTGACAGTTCACAGTGACAAGGGAGATCCAAGGTCAAATGCTGAAACTGCTCCACAGGCCAGGATGAACAGGGTTCATGGCCAAGGAGAGGCACAGCTGTGACAGCGCTGGAGAGGGCCACACCTCCCATAGAGCTTAACTAGAGACTGAAGGTGCTGGTCTGAGCTGCAGTGAGGCTCCCAGGCCCATGGGTGGAAGGCTTGGAAGGAGGTCCCGAGTGAAGCTGATGAGGGCAATTGAGGTCTCACTGCACTCAGGGATCTGTGAGCAGGAAATAAAATGGTTTGGGGAATGTTGTTGTTCTTTAGATAGCCAGTGGTTTAGGACAGGCTTAGGATGGTTCTGCAGTAGGTACCAAAGTAATCAGGCAGCAAGTACCCCAGAAACTCATGAACAGAGAACTGTCAAACCATCTGCACAATGAAAGCACTTAAATCTTAGGGGGATGCTTAGGTAACAGTTTGATTCATTACAATGCTTTCCATTCTTCTCAAGCCCCAGTCTGAATTACAGACCAGAGTTGTGGGGCCTGGTTTTAGTCACTAACTGTATGATAGGAGTCATTTTCTATGATAGGAGTTTATTTTTTAACTCTCCACCCATGTTGAGAGTTAATATGTGATCATCAATAGCCCATGTCTGTTTCTTCCATGATCTTGCTGCTGCCTTGTCCTGCTGGCAATTTGTGTCCCAGTCAATCTTATTTGTTTTGATTCTTATCTCAAGCCACTCGATGGCAGAATCTTTTGCTTTTCTTTCCAGTCCTCTGTCTTGGTGCAGGATGTGTCCTTCCATTACATAGTTGTCTTCTAGAACATGTTTTTGGATGCTTTTGATCTATAACTATTATCTTTTACATCATTGTGTTATGGGATTGTAATGATTAAATTCAGCTGTATTGTCTGTGCATAATCAATTTAAATTGAAAGAAATAAACCCAGAGAGAACATTCACACAAGGAGATATGTGTTTATAATTATTTTCTTTTGACTTTTAAGCTTCTATTTGATATATAGTTTATTGTTCTTCTTGTACATGGCAAACTTGGAGAAAATTTTCTGTTGGGTTTAGCCAAAAGGAGTTAAGAATCTTATGTGTTTTAGGAAGATGCATGATTGTCTTAATATAAAGATTCAAATTTTTTTTTAGCAGTAAGCAGTGTAAAACTGGCTCAAAGGCCTCGGCTTCTAAATATCAGTGGTTCTTCATTGTCCTATACTTTGCCTTCACTAGCTTGTATAGATCCACCTCTCAAATGCACATATGAGTGTTGGTAATTAGATTTCCTAATATATTTAGGTGTAATTTATTGCATTTGTACATTACCACTTGAAGTAAAGTGGCTCCATGAGGGCACAGGACTGTGGACTAGAAATATTAAGCTTGGGGTAGCTGATAGACCTGGCTTGTGGAAACCCAGCATCAACACTACATTTTGACTGAAAGCTCAGGGTTGTATTACTTGAGAGGAGTAAAAGGAGAAGCTGTTTAGAGGAACGTGGAAAGCTGTATGAAACCCCAAAACCTGACTCAAGTAAGGTACAGCAGGTTAGGCTTGAGAGATATTATTGGAACCTGAAACATGACTCATTCACAAGAGTGAACACTGATTGCCCAAAAGGGAGAGAAAATAGATGCTGTGGTTACATTTAAACTCCCAAATGTAATCCTTTTAATCTTTTGGAATTAAAACAGCTGTTCATAGGAAGGAAGCTGTGCAAGAGAGCTTAAAATATCCCTTTCTGAATGAAACCTAGTTGAAATTTTTACAGGCAGTAAAATCACTGGCCTTTCTACAAACAGAAGAAACAGCCCATTAAATCTGCTCTAGTTTTGATCTTGCCTCTTTCCATGGTACTTAACAAGATATTTCTGCAGCTATAACTCAAAGTGTGTTTGATACAATAGGATTCACACTCTTCTTTGTGTTGGTTCCAGAAGACATTATTTTTAGCCAAATATGAGCCACTTCTAGCAGCAATCTAGAGTTGTGTTTTGTACCTAAGCATTAGTAAGATCTCAGCTGATGGACAACACTCCAGTTTAAAGTGTTCCAGAGTCTATCAGCTATTAATGTTTATTTTTGGCATTGGTGTGTATTGGATATGTGCATGATACACCAGATATATGGGAAATTGTTTGGTTTGGAAATTTTTTATCGAGAATTGTTTGTTGAGAATTTAACATTGTTTGGTTTGAGAATATACATTTATAAAATAACATAAATGAAATAAAAGTAACAGTCTCCTTGAACTCAGTCCCCAAGTCTTTTGATATTACCCCAAAACCTTTTAAGTTATGCTCTGCATAATAAAATGGAGATGCCAGTAAATATTTTTGCAAAACTAAATGCATCCATTTGCTTTGGTCTGAAGTCTGTTATCTGGTTCTGTTTCTACCAGTTTCCCATAGGGTGACTGACGTTTAGATTTCACAATATCATACCTCAACTGACGTGAGTAAATCTGTTCCAATAGAGATAATAGCATTCAAGTGGTTTTCAAAACAGAAAAAGCATCCCCTTCCTTACAGGATATACAATTCTTCTCTCCCTAGAACATTATTTAGGACAAGGCTATCCCAGTGTGGTAATAGTATGTCCAAATCAACTGTGTAAAATGAGATAGACTTGCAAGTTACAGCAATTTAAAAATCCTTAAATTCTCCCATTTAAATAAGTTGTACAATGAAAGGTTAATACTCAGTTCTGCTAAAGTTTTTGTTACTTTTGCCAATCTACTCAGTAACCACAAAATAAGAGGCTATTTCTGGAGGATAATTTACTCAGTACATCAGTTTCTTTCTCCTGTTGACAAAATGCTCAGAAACATCCTCACAATAACTTTATTGCCTGAGTTTGTAAATTTATTTGGTAAACGTTTTCCTGTGAATATTTTATGAACAATTTGTTGTGGATATTCATGATTCAAATTACAACATTAATTCAGTGCCTAAGTAGTATGGTTTCTGCATTGTAATTTTCACTTGTGCAGCTTACCCACACATTTCCCATTTAGAATTTAAAGTGTGAATAATCACACTCAAACATATATTTTGTCACTATTTAAGCTTTCAAATTTCGATTTATTTTTGAAAGTTAAAGTAAGCTCTTTTCCCCTCCAATAAATATTAGTGTGTTTTTTTCAATTGCTTACACAGCCCTTGTAATTGAATTTTGCTGACCTAGATTTCCCCTGTAGTTTCAGCAGTTTCAGTTGAGTACAGCCTTTTCCCTTCACTTCATTTTCTAGACTTCTGTAGTGTTCAGTAACTGAAAATAAGTTTTCTTCTTGTATAATATGATTTGGAGAGATTGATTACTTGATTTAGTTATTGATTTCTTCACTTTGGAAATTATGGCAGAAAAAACACCAGAGTACTATCAGACCTGTTGTAGAGTAGATGAATGGGGTTTTTTAATCCTTGATCAAAATCTCTTCTTCTGACATCTCAGCTGACATATTAACTGCCTCTTCTAGTCATCTGGGGGAGATAATGTCAGTTTGATGAAAGAGCTGTTTATGAATCTCACATCTATACAGCAGGGCTGGGCGTGTTGCCAAGCTCCACACAAATACATAATTTCACTTCTTTTAATTGGCTTATTATTTATTTCATGACTGTAGGAGCAATTTCTCACTGTAACATTTTCTGTAAGTACAGAAGTTGTGTATTCTTCTCCCGAACATGTAGAAATACACTGTTTTTTGTTGATGAGATCCGCCTTCTTATTCCACAGACAGAGTCAATCTTACTTCAGAGATTCTACAGTGTCTGAAAAGAATCAATTCTTGGAGGAAGAGGAGCTTTCTCAAACTGCACTTGAGCAAAACTGAAGTGACACTGTCCAGTACCCATTTTCTCCAGGGAGCACTTTCTTTTTCTCTTAGTCTAAAAGCCCAGCCTCTGAGAATTGTCTCACACAACAGCCAGCTTTAAAGGGCAGGATACTGAGCTATTGGCTGAGTTCCAAAATTCATCATAGGTCTGCCATGTGTACCCAGAACAGTAAATATGTAAGCCACCACAGAAAATTATATGCTCATAGAGAGAAGGGAGGTTTTTGGTGGTGATGTCCATAGCCCTTTTAGGAAACTATTTAGGTGTATTTACAGAATGGTATGACATTGTTTTCTACTGGCATTTTTAAGGGTTAGAATTTTCAAACAATCATTTACACAAAACTCTTCAGATATTTGTCAAAATCCTTAAGTCTCGTGTTCTTTATAGGAGTATTATAAGGAAGTTTAAAAAGTAGCATATGAGGAACTGACATACAAGAACTGATTCTCCTGGTTCTAGAGATAAATCCAGTACATCCATTACATCTGTTACTCATTTATTCAGCCCTGGATATACCTCTTCATACCATAGCTGGTCCAATATTGGCCCCAGGTAGGTTTTCTCTAGCACAGGCTCAAATCTGGTTTTGCACTCCACAATTCAGTACACTTCACTATTTTTAAGAATTAATTCTCCAAAGTAGTAACTTGCACTATTTGAGGGGGGGGTTTTGTTGTCGTTGTTGCACTGTCATGTTGGTTTCCTTTTTGGAATTTCACTTCTTTTTTATGCATATCATACTTCTCCTGCCTTTTTGTTTATCTATGTGCAAACCCCAAAAAGACAGAAATGAAAACTCTGGCAGTTTCTTGGGTATGACTGTCCAGACCAATCTCATCCAAATAGTGATGTCACTGGGCAGTTTAGTTTGCTCTTTGGGAGAGCAGTTCTCACATTTCTTCAGGGAATGAGAAGATATTCCAGACATTTTAATCATTCTTTATATGAGAGAAAAACTGAGGTCAGAGAGAGAGAAGCTGACAGCTGTATTAGAATGTGTCATATTAATGGTTATGGTATGGGAATTGGCAAGTGCCATCTGATGAATAAAGACAATATACCTAATAAGCCAAATTTACAAATGAACATAACTAAAAATAAGGAGGTATTTAATTAGTTATATTTAACCTCTTAAATCTGCTATTTCTTTTTTCAGTTCAGTGTATTCCAAAATAAAGTTCTGTAGTTGATTCTATTGATTGGGGGTTTTTTGTTTTGTTTTGATTTAATTTTTCCATTGACTGAACAGACTATTAAGTCATGAAAAGAGTTATTGAGATTACCAGAAGCAATGAAGAATTGCAAGTAGCAGAAGCAATACAAACAGTGAAAAGTGGAAGAAACTTAAAAGAAAAGTGAAAATTAAAATAGGATATGCCTGATATTTACTGTTTTGCATTTGTATTGTATAACATGCACTGTTCTTGTGTTTTTGTGTGGTCTGTCTGGCAGAGCTATATCTTCTCTTTTAGTGACTGATGTAATTTAAAAAAAAAAAAAACCTCCAAAAAAAGTAGTATTTTTAAAAGCTTGAGACAGCTCTTATTTTCCCAACTTACAGCTTAAAGTCTATACATTTTTACTAAAATGTATGTAGGTTATTTTACAGTGTTTTATATGGTTACTGGTGCTTGGCATGGCATGATCTTTAAGGAATTCATGGGCATTTTGCTTGTTTATGGAGAAAAATATAGAACATCAGCTGCCAGAAGTGAAACAAACCCAAAAATTTCTTCACAGGTTGTTGGCTTGACAGTTTGCACACATTGGCTTGCTGTACCTTAATTCTACCTCCTGAGCCCACAGCAGCAGATGCCCAGCAAAAGGCAAACCCACCCATGTTTCACCCCCTGAAGTTGCGTAGTTCAGTGCTCCACAGAAGGAAAAGAAAATGCTATATTTATGTATGCACTGGTGCTGCACAGCCAAATAAAGCTGCTGTATCAATGAGTAGGTGAGTCAGCAAAGCATCTGCAGAGGGAAAAGCAGGCATGACTGTTGCTGAGATACCACCTCTGCAACACAAAAAGTAGTACAAATTGAGTTTCTTTATGAATTTACTGCAGCACATTTACAGTAATCTTGGCATGTAGAAAAAATAATGGACATCCTACATGTACAGCAAGTTAAGCTACACAGTGACGTGCAGCAGGGCCACCCTGATGGAAAAAAATAGGCAGCAGGGAGAGATTAATAAAGTGCTGCTCTGTGTTCACTTTGGTTTTGCTGTGAATGAGGCTGGTGGAATTGGCTTGACACTTGCTGAAAAATTACAGCTTGTATCAGGTATGAGCATCTGAATGTTATTATCTGGGTATGGGAACTCTCCTGAAATCATTAATCCACACCTAGATTTGAATAAACAACTGAGTTTCCCGAAAAACATGCCTGTTTTAGTTGACCAGAAAATGGTAAATTATTTCAGATTTGGAACAAATTTTCAGCAAGAGGCATTGTCATTTGCATTTGAAAGTGATGTAAATAACATTGCACTTTGTGAGCCTATAGGTGATATTATTTCAGTAACTGAAAATTTGGAAAATCTGCCTTACATCTTCAAGCTACTCCTGCTTAAAATAGACAGGGCTTCTTCCAGTTGCAGAGACTAGAGAGTGATCTATTTTTCCTTGGATTACTGGTGTAGATTAAATGGATAGGAAAAATATGATTTACTCCTTAGAAGAAAATGATTACTAAATACTCTGAAGTCTTAAAAGCAGAACTTAGATTCTCCAGTTGTTTGAACTCCCTGACCTGACTTGCATTGTGCTCATACTGTTTTGGGTATAAAGCATTAAGCTCAAGCATAGAACAAGTGCTTTAATTTAAACAAACCATTTAATATTTTGAAAATATCCTGGCTGCTGATTTGCAAAATGGAAAATGCTTTAATTGCATTACAGCTTTTAAAGAACATAATGGAAACTTTAAGCAAGTTCTCCAGAGCAAGAGAGAGCTACCTAATCCCAAATTTTAAATTCTCAGTCCCATTCTCGGGTGGTGCATGAGATTGGACAAGTACCTTTTAGTTGCCAATTTATATATGGTTGTAGAAAATGTAGTCACAAGTTGGGGCATGGAGGGGAGTGTGTGTTTTGTGCAGCAGAGAGAGAGTGTAGAAAAATGAAGGTTCTGGACACAAGGACCTGGATAGGGGAACAAATTGAGCTCTCTTGGATGTGCGGTTGTTAATGACGCATGGATGATTTATCTGCGTCTCAAATGAATGATGCTGAGGATGCAGAGACACTAGTTCAGAGGTTGTGAAGAGTCAGATCAGGTCTATGGAGTCTGTCAGCTTTGATGCAGTGTGGTGCAGAGCTGTGGAGGGCCCAGCTGGGCAGTGTGTGCATTTTAGTCTGTGGTTAAACTCCAGGTAGACCTCAGGTAGCAGCTGTCTGATCTCATCCTCTGTAAATCCTCTCAGGATTATGCCATGGTCCTCCTTGTCTTCTAGAATACCTAAAATACCTGGCTTGTTCTAGATATCTGCCTCTGTGGCTAAAGATCTGATTGTACACACTGAGTTAATTTGTTACCTGTGAGTCATTGGAGACTTGAGAGCCATAGGGACCATAGAGAACTTGGTCATTGTTGTTTTAAAGAACTGCTAAGTACTGTTTAGTAATTTTATGGTAAAGATTGGGATTAAATCTCTTTCTCCAGAGTGCAGTTTCACTGCTTTGGTGGTGCAACACATCCCATCCTTCTCCTCAGGCCTCAGCATGATCTCAGAAATGCTCCTTAGGTCTGGCCTTGATGTGCAGCACCGTGCTCATCTCCTCTGAGCTTTTCAGAAACATGATCTGCTGCCAGGAACTTGGGAGCTGAGCTTCTGCTTCTTAACAAACAGCCTTGGAAACTTATTTTTCTTGCCTGAATAGCAACCTAAGTGGAATAACATTTTTGTTGTCAAACCCTCAGAGAATGTTACCAGTGAGAATTGTGGTCAGGATGGAAACTCACTGTATCTAAAGCCATTTGTCATGGGGCCCTATAAGCAGTGTCCTGAGAGTGAGACCCTTTGTGCTTTCCTGGACTGCAGTGGGCTGCAACCAGCAATCTTCTCCTCAGTGGGACAACTCTGAGAACCAGCAAACTCTCAAATTTGCTATACTTAGAGTGCTGCCACTGAGCACCTATGATGGAGCATGGGCTGGAACCCCCACTCTCAGAGGCTCAACCATTTGCCATGGAGAAGGTGCAAAGGCATCTGATGTGAGTATTTCGCTAATTTGAGGGGAATTTTCACAGGTACATACTCCTTTAGGTCTCTGTGTGTGTGCAGGTGTGAATATGCTGTAGCAAATGTGCTTTGTGAATGTTGCTTTCTAAGGTTCTTTAATACTTTAGACAGGTGAGTAACTTAGGCCCATAAATGAGTTACTGTTGTGCTATAGTCAATTTTATATGAATATTTTGCTAAACTGTTTAAATTAAAGTATCAAGTGAGCGCTCTTAGATGGAACTGCTATTAAAACCTTGGTGCCTAAAACGCTGGTCAAGTTCAGGGCAAAGTTTAGCAAGGGCTCCATCCTGAACCTTGATGCCCCAATGGGAGGGCAATACCCTGAACCTTCCCCAATGGGAGGCTCTCGTTCCTTTTCATCCTTCAGCATTTCTGTCCTTACCCTTTTCCATGCCCAGGTTCTGCATAGATAATTTTTGGTTGATTTTAGTTTTAGATTGATTGATTTTTTAGATTTCAGTCCAATTTTTCTCTGTGTCCTTTAGCTATCTAGTAGGTAGTAAAGTAGGCCTCACCAACAAACCTTTTGGTACTTTCACTTTAATATTAAACCTACTTTTGCCGACACCTTTGCTGGTGATCCTTTGAACAACCTAAACCACTCATTTATGACAACTGCACAAATCATAAGACTCATTTTCTTCAGCCCATTTCCAGCACTTTCTGCTTGCCATTTTCTGTAACAAATGTCACACAGTGCCCCACTTGCAGTCATTCCCCCACTGAATAACCTTAGGCCCTCTCTAGAGGGAGGGGACCAGGCACAAAAACCATATGAGTTGAGGCTAATATATGGTGTTTATAATGTCACTTTATGCTGTGTGTGGGTGGCAAGGTTTTGGTAGCAGGGCAGAGAGAGGCTGCAGGGTGGCCCCTGTGGGGAGAGGTCAGGGCACAGCCAGCTGGGGAGAGCTGCACCACAGACCCACAGCAGGGCACAGCTGAGCCCAGCAGCCAAGCTGGGGCCACCTCTCTGGAAATGTACTTTAGAAAGGGTACAAAATGTTAAATGGCAGAGGAGAAGGAAACAAAAAGAGTGAGGAACAAGACAGGGGACACCAAGATCAGAGGAGATGCTTCATGAAGAATAGTCACTGCTATTGGAAGTCCATGGAAGACCCACAGCAGAGCAGATGGATGTTCCTGAAGGACTGCGGGTTGTGGAGACCACACAGAGCACACGCTCACTTTTATCTACAGTGCCAGGTAACAGTTTAGAGAGAAACTTGTGCATTCTTAGGGTTGACAGCTTCAGAGCAAAACAATGACACTTTTAGACTCATGTCAGTCACTTAGGAGCTCTATAGCTCACATTACCAATACAGTGGGAACATTATGAGGTTTACTACGATTCCAGTCTTTTTCTTTGGCAGCAGCTTCAAGGCTGCAGTATCTAATGATTGTATCACAAAAAACAAATCTGGAAATAAAATGTCAGTGCTAGTTTCTAACTCCTTTTAGCCTCAAATACTTTCAAGGCTGATATTTGTCAGGCACAAGCTGCTGTCACTGCTGTTCATGAAATCAGTCGTTTTTGGAAGCAAAGCAGTTTCCAAACAAAACAAATTTGAAGGTGAGGCTTACTTAACCTCACCTTTAGGTCACATAAAGAAAAATCTTGTTTATCCAAAATATTTAATTATTTCCGTCACCGATATCTTCTCATGCTGAATGTAGTACAGAGAACCCTGCCAAAAAAGAAAAAAAAATCGAGAGGAATCAAAAAAATGACCTGAAATTGAACTCTCCCAACTAGAAACAAATCAATCTGTTAGATGTCAAAGGTAAGTCAGAACTTTCATGGAATCAGCAATAAATCTATTTGTCTCCAGTACTGTTGTTCAGGCTTGGTAAAAGGGTATCTCAGGAGCCAGCTCTTTCAAGTGAAAAGAAAAGTAGAAATTTGCTTCATCTCTGCAAATGCAGGAGTGTGCTCTATCTCATTAATTTTGCTCTTAGAACTGGCATGTAGAGGAATCAAATCTGAAAATCATCCTCATCTTTATATTTGAACTCTTGTTTTTCTTTCCAGCAATAAATCTGTAGAATATGTGGTTCAGAGCTGTGGTTTGTATATGCAAAGAGAAGACATAAAAAGCCGAAGATCAATAAGAATTGAAACTTGTCAGTGTTGTGTCAGATAAGAAGGGCTTTTAAAAGTATGCTAATAGCAAGAGGAGAGTCTAAAGGAAACATTGGACTGATACTTTTTGTAGATGGTCACCTGGCCAAGAGCAGAATAGTTCCATGCTAAGAAGAAATCTCACCTCTCTTTACAGAGCAGAAGTTCAAATAAATTAATTTTTTTGATCAGTTTGCAGACTTCTCATAATTGGTAAGGACATATTTTGCCATAATAGAAATAAGATTACAAAAATGACATAATCTAGAAAAAGGCAATTGTAATAAATCGCTAAGCATAGACCAAATTTATCTTTGACTTCTTTACCGTTTAACCTTGGCCTTTATTTGGCCTTTTCGGGTCCAAGTGAGGGTGGTATGAACAAAAGAGCAGTGGTGATGCAGTCTGACACAGCAGAGTGATGCCCATGGGGACGTTTCCAGAGAGCGCTCACAGTCTGCGGTGGCAGCAAGGAAGGAAGGAAGGAAGGACAGACCCCTGCAGATGGCAGCAGAGCTTTAAACTTCAGCACCACAGGCACAGTGCGAGCTGCAATTCCGAGACACAGCCCCCTGATGAAAACTCCGATTTCCACAAACTATTACAGTGACACGTTTTGCTAGTAGTCAGCATGTTACTGATGCCTCTCTCTTTCAAAGTTTTCATAATTATCAAATAGCAGAAGGATGGTTTTTTGAGCCTCTTGGAATCACTCCAATTTCCCAATGCAGACATCTCCTACCAGTCTGTTTCATATATTGCAGGTTGGGGTTTTTTTCCTAAATATTTTTCATCCTTTAGGTTTAGAGCAGGAATCTGACCCAGCTGAACTGGAATAGCATAGCATGCTAATACTTCTATAACAGCCAGTTTAGTCACAGCAAAATTTAAGTGACTGCTAAAAAACCCTTTCAGGTGGCAAATATCTAGTTCTAACTCAGAAATAGAATAAACAAATGAGTCAAACACATGAAAAGGTATCCCTGCTAATCTACTTGGATATGAAGTACTGTTTCCCTTACTTTTACTAGCTCTGTGCTCCTAAGGTGATTTCTTGAGCCTGTCATGCTGCATAGGCTATTTCTTCCTTGCTCAAATGTCTTTATCTCCTTTTTTTCCTTCTTTTCTCATCAATGCTAATCCATCTTGCAGTTCGTGTCAATCATCTTTACATCTTCATCATCTCCTTTTGATTTCTAACATTCAGATTTAATAAGATAGAAACAATCCACAAGAGTAATGATCAAAGACCCTAGTGTAGGTAAACATATATTTATAATGTCTTCACTTTGTGGTAGTCCATCTAAATTTAAGGAATAGTTTGGTACCCATTATGTTTTTGCTGCATTTAAATATTTTGGCTGTTCTTCCTCTGTTTCTACTGGCATTGCTTTATCTATGTGCTTATATTGTAATTTATTCAGGGCAATGACAGTGTCTTCTTACTTTATGTCCAAAGTATCTGCATATCATCCTTGACTGAATGATGGATTGTTAGCAAATGGCTCTCTATTTTGACACAGTTTCCTGGCTGGTTCATCAAAAAGACAAAGTATGAAATAGTTTTCTGGCAGGCTAAGTAAGCATAGGCTATGAAGCTGGAATATGTTTTTGTTTCCAAAATGTAGATGTCTCAAGAGCAATTTTGAAGCACATGGATGGCACAGCTCTGTTGGGTTGTTCAGAAGGTTTATTTCTCCAAAACAGCAAACTTTTGCCTAGTCTGGGTATGGGATTTTTGTTAGTGTTCCATTTCCTGTCCTGGAATTTTATATAATGATACTGGATGCTAAAGATTGTCATGTTTTAATAGTAGGGAAAACTGATCTCTGTAAAGGCTTTGGGATGCTTCTAGCTGAAAGGTGTTATGTAAATTGTTGGCAGTTTTACTATTTCATACAGTGTGAACTGATGAAAGACAGGAAAGGAGTGGCAGTTACCTCTCAATATAATATATAACTTGCCTTAGGTAGGATCATTCTCTTTACTGAACACTTCATCCAGTCCCAGTGGAAAACCAGTGGTGGCATCTGCTGTTTTCATAACAACCCAGAGAAGACGCCATATCTCTGAGTGGCTGGCTACCCCCGGTGGCAAAACAGCAAAGAAGTAATGTGAGAAACAGCTCTGCTGAAAATAACTTCAGTTATCATCACTGGAGCGTGTGGATCCATTCCTACCACAGGTCTGTTTCCCCTGCAGCAAATCTCTTTCCCCATAGTGGTGGATTGGTGCCATGACTCTCTTGGGCATTCCCAGATTTTTTTCTTTTTAACTGCAGGAACAGGGGAAGGGAGAAGCTGCTAAAAGAAATATAACATTATATGACAAAACTACTGAGCAAATAGGACACTACTGCTATTAATAGCAATAATAATAATAATTTAAAAAGTAGCATGGCTTCTTACTTTTTCTGGAATCCTGTAATTCAGACTCATAGAAAAATTGTTTCCAGTTTGTTTCTGTTCAGTGAGAGACAGTGAAGAAGAGAGAACATAACACTGCACTACATCATAGCCACTTTGTCCAAAATTTAGCAGGGAGAAAGAAACAAAAGTCAGAACCATACTCACTGCGGTTGAAAATCTGCGTAGGACCAGCACTGTGACCCAAAAGAAGGTATCAGTATCTGAGCAACAGCTCAGCAACAGCTAACCTTTGGGCAAACCTGAATACTCACCCATTAATCTGTCAATTAGATTAATTGTATAGATAAACTGTTCAATTTGAGACCCCTGCAAATAAAAACATGAGGTGACCAAGAAATCATACAACAGCTTCTTGAAGGGAAAAC
Organism: Pycnonotus jocosus; assembly: GCA_013400435.1. Classification (NCBI taxonomy): domain Eukaryota; kingdom Metazoa; phylum Chordata; class Aves; order Passeriformes; family Pycnonotidae; genus Pycnonotus; species Pycnonotus jocosus. The sequence continues at coordinate 714,063 of VWYP01029086.1, forward strand.
TGGTCACAGTTTATAGCAGAAGTAAAAACCCATTTCAAGTGAAAAGGTGGAAGGAGCAGACAAGGAGTTTAGATAGATTGGTTAGTTTTACACTGGGGAATTGAGCAGACCAGTACAGAGAAACAAAAAAATTCATGATGCATCAAGACAACAACAGAAGTTTTTCAACAGGAAGCACAATTTGCTTCCACTGTCTCTGAACAAAGTGTTTAATTTAATCCTGAGGAAATGAAACACCTTGCAAGTGTACCCAGTAGTAATGCAAGGTCTGAAGATGTTAATTTGAAACCACCTGTCAGTGTAGGAAAGAGTATTTAAACACCCAAAGATCTGAGACAGCCTCTGAAAAGCCTTCACAGTCAAATTTTGCAGCTAGGAGTTTGTGTACAGAGGTAGACTTTTATATATATATCAATATGCTTTTATATATTCATATAGTTTATATATATATATATATGTATATGTGTTTTTGTGTATACCTACACATAAATATAGAGAGAGATTTTGTTGCCACTGGGTATTTTGTAGAATAACTGGGAGCAGCCTCAGAGGGCATCACATTTAAAGCTGAATCAAGAAATGAAGAACAAGGGTATAATGTCAAGGTGTATATTTTTATCTGTGATTTTCCAAATTATGGTAAGAGCCTCCCAGATTAAAAAGGTGACTGGTTCCAAGAGGTTCATCTCTGAAGCACAATTTAGTGTGCACAGCAACAGATAATGTGAAAGTTATTGCTGGGCAAGGAAACAACACTGTTGTTAGCTTGGTGATTCTTTTAAATGACTGAGAATATTTAGAATTTCATTTTGGGGAAGTGTGTGAAAAACTTTTTTTTTTTTTTNTTCTTTTTGAAAAAATTTTTTTTTTTTTTTTTTTTTTTTTAAATATAGTCAAGGAACTGATTTCACAGACAGGAGTCTGAATAATATGAAAGAAAATCCATTGAGGAAGCAGGTTTTGGTGTACATTTCCAACCCAAGAGACACAGTTGATCCTGATAGTGGCTATATGGAATGCTAAAAATCTATAAAGTATATATTGTTAAAAGTGGAACCATCCACTGGACACAGTGGATAGTTCCACTTGCTGAAACAGTGGACAGTTCCACTTTCTGAAAGGGCATACTCACTAAGGTCCTGTTGTTTCTCATTACAAACAAATTTCTGGACTGTTGGCCTGATGTGCACTTCTCAAAGCTCATGAGTTTGTGCTTCCAGAGCTTTGACAAATTCAATATTAAGATAGAAACTGCTGGATCCAAAGAAGAACCTGTATCCAAATGCTGGCCAAGTTTGGTAATGTTCACACTTTGATGCAGACCCAGACTTCTTTTCTGCAAGCTGTTATCTGTCAAGTGGAAGGGTGCAAGGTTTGTCTGAACCACATAGTTGAAATGCTGCTCTGGTACAGCACTGAACAATTGCATTGCCTACATCTTCCTAGACATGCATTAGCATCATTAGGACACTTAAATATTTAATGGAACATTTTGATGACAAAACATGCTGGCATACAAGGAAAAGTGGACAGGCTGAAAAATATTTAAAATAAAATGGATGACTGTGAGCGGAAAAACAGTATTCTGTATGCCAAAGTGACACCAGCTTAAACTGAAAATTATTTAAAATATATCTTGTGGGAAGAAAACTGCTGCAGGTTTTGGGATGCCAGACCTGACACAGAAATGAGCTGGTGCTGGGAGTCTCTCTGAAAGAAGCCACTTTATAACTGGGGAACAGACACACTTCTGCCTTGCATATTCTGGCAGACATATTCAGGTTTGCTGCTGCAGGCATGTGCAGAAGGTTTCCAAGCATCAAAAGATGGAATCTTACATCATCACTTTGCAAAAAAAAAAAAAAAAAAGGAAAAAAAAAAAAAAAAAAAAAAAAAAAAGGAAAAAAAAAGGGTAATGTAGCCTGGGGCAGAAAAGGCACAGGCAGGAAATTACAGAGCCACTGAGAAAGAAGCATGGAACACAGTCCTGTGAGCAGCCAGTTGTAAAACATGGTATTTTTTAATTCCTAAGGTGCCATCCTCAGATGAGTCTAGTGCATTGAGCTGATCATTCACAAGCAGCAAAGACAAAGGCTGTCTGTCTCCTTCCTTCTCTCTTGAGTCTATGCATTGTAGTTTTCCTGATGGAGCTAATATCAATCTTCAGTGAATGATACTTCAGTGAAGAGTTTCATGTAAAGTTTTTCTTAAACAAAGTAAAACTTGAGATTTAGGTTTGATGAAAGCATGAGTACTTCCATGTGGAACTCAGAAATGTTGGCATATTGTCACCCCTCTGAGCTGATTGTAGCTATCCCAAAGGCAGATAATTTTAATTAAAATGTAATATTGCATTATAATAAATATTACATTGAATCCTTAAACAAACCTGTTTCCCTGCTGACCTATCACCTTCTCACTGACGCATTCTTACAGTTTTTCCCCAGGAGGTGCTGGTTTTCAGTATGATCCCTGTAGGAAAAGGACTCTGACTCTGAAAAGTGTCTCTTACAACACTTTTCATTTACACTAGCACAAGAAAGAGAGAATGGTACAGATAATTTTACATCCTCTTAGATGCTGGGAACCCTGAGCTGCTCAGCATCAACAGACCTCTGATCAGAACACAGCCCACTGTGCAGACCCCATCTATGGAGAGATCATACAGCATTTTGTCCTTTGAGCTCTTGCAGGATTTTCTCAAAAGAGAACAACTCTATTCATCATTCTCATGAGCACTTGTTGCTGCACTTTTCAGATAAAGGCAAGGACTGGCAGGTGGTGCAGTTGCTGCTGCTGTGTTGGGTCTGCCTGCAGGCCCCTGTTACCATTTCCTGGATGAGTTTTTCTGTGGCACAGGGACATGCACAGCATGACACTGCCCTGAAGGCCAGGCTGTAAGTGGAACATAGCACAACACAGCCCTGTGCCTACTGAGGGTAACTGTGAAGTGCTGCACAATGGTCTTCCAGTCCCAATCATTCTGCCTAGCATAATTCAGAGAACAGCTAATTGCACACTTCCTTCCCTCTCTCATACATCTCATCCTTTTACATAATTTTCAGAGATTTAGTTATCCTTAGGAACATGTACATATTTTTTCCCTTTGTTAAACAAGGCTTTAGAACAATTGCAGTAGGCAGACTCTTGAAGAATTAATTCCAGGTTTTACAATGTATGTGGTGCAAGCCTGGACAAAATGTTCAGAATTTTAGTCAGTCTAGAGGAGTTTCCAGAATGGCTGAACTGATCAGATTTAACTCAATACTGAAGCTTAGTGATTAATTTTATTCAAGGGTGTGCCAGACAAATTGGCACCAAATACTGATTCATGCAGGTGCTATAAAATTCTTTTCCTTATTATAGAAATTTTGCATGTTTGATATTTGGGGTGGTTTTATTTGGTTTTGTTTGGTTGGTCAGTTTTTGAAATGATCTGTCTCAATTAAAACTAAGCTGTTCCTCTCGTTTTCCACTATCCTTTGTTGTCTTCTTCCTTACCAGATGACAAAAATCTTCATTTTTACTGCCCAGATGCACTACACCAGCCCTTCATATTGCTCTAGTTCTGTCTTTTTGGTTTTTTCTCAGGTAAATTTGTCTTTCTTTGGACCTTCAAATATTTCCAAGAAACAATATTGTGGAATTGTTGTCCAAGTTTACACAATTCTCCATTTCCTATCCACATCTCAGTTACTTGATGCTTTTTTCATTGAGCTTTCAGATGGGGACTTGTTAGTGCCAAGGAATTGAATCTGACAAGAAAACTGACAAGATAAGACAAGCAGTTATGCAATTGAAAAAGAACATTTCTAAAACTGAGTTTTTGGTTTCGTGATTTTTTTGCTTTGGCAGGTTCTAACCAAAAAGGTGAAAATGTAACAAAACCACAAAACTGATCATTAAACATTCAGTTTCTTACAGTTCAGCCTCTAAATAATAAGTTCCAAGCCATACTTCCACCTGAGACTTTTCTTCCCTCTAAGTACCAGTTTCTGGGGTATCTCAATTATTAAACTTCTGAGGTGCTAAGATTTTTTTTTTAAAAAATTTAGTTAATTCCTCTTTTACAGTAGCGCAGGAATGAGTCATTTGCTGAAACCTACACATACCTTTGTGTCCTATTGCAGTTCTGTTACAGCAGTATATATAAAATATACGGTTGATACATATGCAATGGTCCTTGGGGTTATTTTATATTCTTCATAAAGAATATAAACTGGTAATTGGCAGTGCTCATTTTCTTATTCAACAATCTTCCTCAGCAAGAAGATTCCAGGAAATGAAAACACAGGAAAGAGTGTGTCTCTTTTAAGAATTGTGTTCTAAAATTTCTTAACCATGCTAGAATTTTGTCTACAAGCTTCAGCTTACCACACAGATGTTCTGGAATAATTCCTGGTGGGAATCTGGGCTTGTGATAGCTCTCAGCTTATACTAACAATGATTAGTAACAATTATTGATAATTCCCATTTTAATAATTTTAAGTATAAGCAAGCCAATATAGGAGCTAGAAACATCAGAGAAGAAAATGTTAGAATAAACTGAGTTCTGACAATTGCTGATGTTTTACATTGGGGGTCACTTAGCCCCACTTTCAATTACTTTGCTTTAAATGTGATTTACTGCCTGCAGCAGTGCTTACAGACATGCTCTCTTCTTTGAGATTAACTGCTGTTAGCATCAATTTTATTTAAATTTATTTAAATTAAATTTAAATTTAAACTTTAAAATTATCATTAGAGACAGAAGAAAAACAGTTTAAAGGAATTACAGTAATACCTCCTACTTCCATGAAAATACAATAATTTGGCAGTCAGGTTTCTACAGAGTAACAAGGATTAAAATTCAGTGTTACCATGTAACCTGAACTTCTCTTTGAAAGGAAAGAGAACAATTCTATCAGTCCAATCTGTCTACGAGATATTTTCAATGTATTTGGTTCAGCTGATAGCCCCATAAATATCTTCTGGTCACTCTGACCTGTGATAAAATTTCTTTCTAACCATCAGTATGAGGAAGAGTTAAATCTCAAGTTCATGAGGTAAACATGAGAGAAATTACTGCTAGTAAAACATCAGTTTATAATTGTCAGTGCTTCAGGAAAGGTAAAGAAGACATTGGTTTGATGAGCTGGATTATCCAACCCGTTGGAAAATGGCCATCCTGGGGCTATCCATCCAGGGCCACAGGAATGACCAAGGGCATCCTTGAATAAGGAAGGGAGTTAGGAGTGTTTAGCCTGGGAAAGGGAAGACTCAAGGACCTTCTTATCAAAACATATAAATATCTGAAGGGAGAGTGTTAAAAGGGTGTACCCAGACTCTTCTCAGTGCCTAGTGACAAGAAGCAATGAGCACAAACCATGAGACAGTAAAATATGACACTTTTCTGCTGTAGCTGAACATTGGAACATGTTTCCAGGGAGGCTGTGAAGTCTTCATCCTTGAAAATGTTCAAGACTACATGCAGTCAAATATTCAACTAGAAGCACTTTTGGGCAACTTGCTGTAGCTTACTCAGCTTCGTTAGGCAAGTACAGAAGGTCTCTTCCTTTCTCACTTCTGAGAAAAACAAACACCGAGTACTCATCTTCCATCTGAATATTTCTTGGTCCTTAGATTTCTTCCTAACAGCTTTCATTCTGAGTCTAGAACCTAATGTGCCCTTCCCTCTCTTATACATGTTCCCATATCCTTAAGTGCCGAATCTACCACCAGACTACTGTGTAGAATTTGGCAGGGGCAGTGCCACACGTTTGTTTCTGGCATCACAAAAGCGCTGTCTGTTTTCCTTGAGTGCTGTGTCTCCAAGAGACACAGACTCCAACAGACCTTTATCAGAGATCTCAGCCTTTGGAAGGCTGTGGTTGATGCAAGAGGACAGCTTCACTGGGCATTTCTGTCAGGTTTGCCCTCTTTCCAGCCTGATTGCTTTCTGCCAAGAGATTTTCAGCCCTCCTGGGAGTGTGCATCTTAGCCTGAAGATGAAATTCTATGATTTCCTTGAAATCTTGTCACTTTACCCTCCCATCTCCCTGAACTCTTCAGTTCATCAAACATAGACTCAAGGAACAATTGGCCACTTGCCAATGGAGCAAGTTATGATATACGGAGTTTTAAAGGGTTTTGGCAATCAGGACGTGACCACTGAGAATCCCATCATTTCCCCCATTTGCAGATGAAGTTGCAGTCCAGATGAACTTCTCTTTTTCTTCTCCTGCCTAGCTTTGCTCTTGTCCTCATACTGGACATTGCTCAACACTCCCCACAGGAGTGTCAAGGCTAATACTGTGCTGTGATGATATACACTGCAGAGAATGATTCTTGTCAAGATCACAGGCCAACAAGTCCATCTAAATCAAAATTAGAATGAACAAGTATTTAATTTCTAAACCTCTGAATTTCAGTTAGGCTTTGAATAGATTGCCTAAAGTAAACTTAAAAGAATAGGAATAAAAGAGGAGCATCTTTTTTGTATTCATAAAGGTGGAGGCATAGTAAAAACTTAGGAATAGGATGGAAAGTTGTCATTCCTGAAAGGTCTGTTAAGCAAACTCAAGGATTTGCTAGAAGAATTTGTCCTGTGAAAGCATTTCTGAATTGCATTCTGATACATCTTGAAAGCCATTAAAAGACCTAAGGAACAAGAGAAACTGACTGTGCTACTTTATGTACACAAGGAACTTTGTGGTGAAGCTTTTTCCCCTAAATCCTTCACTGCTAAGTAACAATAGGACAAATTTGTCAAGAGAAATTAGTCCTTGCCTAAAAAATAGCCTGTTACTTGAAATAATGTCAGCTGCAAAGTCTATACTCATGATAAGTTTACTAAATGTTTTAATGGGTCTTGTGCCAATAATGAGCTTATAAAATATGTGACTTGTACCTTGTAATGTAATGCGTTGCCCAAGTGCATTGATTTCCTTTCAGTTTCAAGGCGTCAAGAATTTCTAATGTAATGGGCTTGTTTGCAGGCTGTGCAAGCTTTCTGAGAGATGAAAAGGTTGTGACTGCACCAAATGTGAATTATTCAGTGTAAACAAACTTCTGTGCAAAGCAAACTAAAGTAGTCATTCCGCCACTCTGTTTTATTCTTCCCGTATTTTAAGCCTCTTCAAAGGATAACACTTATCCGCTTTTCTATTGCCCTTTAATGGTGCTAAGGTTATTGAGGAAGACAGACGCAATAAGGATGCTAATTGCTTGCTCAGACATCTATCTCACATTTCCATGCCACACAGGGTTGTCAGGAGAGAAACCTTCTTAGCAACTTGTAGGGATATTCTACCATTTAGAAACACCCAGCACATAGCCCAATAGTTGGACAATCTGTTTTAATGAGAGACTTGTATGACTCAAAATAATTCATCCCCATGCAGGGGTTTTTTTCCCAGGTATTTTTCATTTACCTCTCCCCACAAGAGGATTATCCATATAATTATTGGGATCTGTTCTGTATCTGCAGACACGTGGGATGCAGAAACAGCTGTTGGAGGAATTGCTGCAGGAGTCCACTATGTGGACTAGCTCAGGAGCTAGTCCAGAGTGTACCAGTGAAACACTCACAGTGTTTTTCAGATCTCCTAATTCCATGGGCTAACATGGAGAATGGGAAAGAAATGGAAAGGGAGACAAAACACCATGAAAGGCAAAGAACAAGCTGGGGAAAGACCTTGATGGTCTCTATCCTATGTTCAAGGAGAAAGACAATCACTGTAAAACAGTCTGTTGTGCACCCCTGGAAATCTCACTGAGAGATAGCCCAGGGACAGCTAGAGGAGAAGCAGCAAAATCTCTAAATTCCAGATGAAGAACGTGAAGTTCCTGAGTCCAGTCTCTAGCCAAGCTCCTCAGGTGATACTTTGTTGTTATATTCTGCTCCAGGATACGTCTAAAGTTTAATAGAAAATGTAATTTTTATCAAACAAATTAGGGAAAAGTAGACCAAGCCAATTACTGAGTTCTGCTTCTGATTAATGAAGGATTATTCCTATCATAATTTCCACCTTTTTTAAAAATAATTTTGAATGACATCAAAATTCCTCTCTATTTCTGAATTCAATTTTTGCTAAGTAAAACCAAAAAGGCATTTCTCCAAAGAAAAAACCTATTTTTTTCTGCTATAAGTTCTATTTCAATCCCTCTCAGCGTACATAAATACTAGGGATAAATTCTGGAACATCAGACCAGATAACTGAAGAATTCATTGCTAATTTCTACAGACTCACGTTTTTCTTGTTACAGCTGAAGTAAATTCAAGGACAGAACTGTACACTTGCACCAAAAAAATTTGGGTAATAGATAAATTCAGTATTGCCTGCATTTACATGGGTGATAAATGCAATGCATCTTTACTTAGGAATGTCTCGTATTCGTACATAATGTCACAAAAAGTTCAGTCAGCAATATGAACCAGCTCTGTAGAAGCAGAATGTAAAGCTGGAATGTTCACAGCTGAGCAGAAAACACTTCTAGTGTCACATAAATTACAGAACGAAGTACAGGCAGCCCTCATGCTGCAGAATGAATGGTGTAACCACCTGCAGTGAACCAAGGTGAGAATCACCAGCTGGGGTGTGTGCTGCCTGCTGCTGCCTGCAGGCCCTGTTCCCAGTGCTGCAGGAAGTGAGAATATTGTACCCTCCCTTCACATCTGCGACAAAACCATGTGTGTTTGTCCCCCCACCGAGTTCAGTCTGAGACATCCATCCAAAGTTAAGCATGTTTATGCTAGCCTGGACCATCATAATGGAAGTAGATCAGGGAAGCAGGAATATGCACCTCTCAGAGGGTGGCAACCTAAACAAGAATATACACAGAACAGTGTATTATTTATTTTTTTTCACTGAGACCTAGCTGGATGTCATATAGAAAAGGAAGTGCTGCAAAAGAGTGAGAAGGAAGAGAACTTGAAGAAATTATGCCTGTGTTAAATCACAGTGCATCAGTAAGATGTGTTGCACTGTGGCAGAGGAGGATTTATTTAATAAGACTAATTTCTATCTACTTTTCTTTTTTAAAATTTATTGATTCTTTGCATCTTAGCTCTGAAGGTGCTAAAACAAAAGTGTAAATACAAGTCAGAAAGCTTCAGAAAGTTACCCATGACAGAAATATATTATGACATACTAAATTATAGACACAAAGCAGCTCTACAGTTTTCTGAATGTCCTGATAAACATAATCCCCCTGAGCTCAGGATTTAATGCACCAGAATAGCAGACAGTAAATCTTGGAGTCAAGAATGCAGGATGGACTACTAGAATGAGAAGTTCTGTTTTGGAAAGCAGTGAAGAACATGATTAAGAACTATGCAGTGTAACCCAAAGGAGCAAAAATCCAATTTGTAACATATCTACAGTGGAATAACCAACATAAATAGAGTGTTGTTAGTATGACAAAGAGTGACAAAAGAAAATTAACTTTTTGGGTGGCTTGTCTGTCTCATATATGTATGATCTTGTGACAAGAGAGCTCTTCAATCTAACAGAGAAAACTGTACTGTAGACAGCAATTAGACTAAAACTTTTACCAAAGAAGTTCATCAACTGCTGGAAAAACTTCTTCATGAATGTGCTAAATTCATCTCCCTTTAAATGTAGGCAAGATCTTCACATAGGACATACGTCCAGCTCTGCTGGAGAACATATCTTTTTAAAAGGATTTAGTTGAAAAAATTCAGGGGTTTCTGAGAGGCAAAGTTTGGTGAGATTACTGCAAGAGTCTTCTGGCCTGAAAAGCTACAGCACTTCATGGGGGATTTTATCTACAGAGCCACAGTAAATCCATGCTTGTGTGAGGAGTTCTGAACAACACAGTTACATGGATTTTATTTGCTGTGGTGCAATGTGTAAAACAGACAAGTTATTCACAATTGTCTCAGAAACAAAACCAAACAAGCTATTTGAATTTGTGTTTACACAATGCTTGCTTTCACTTTCAATCAAGAAAAGATGTGTCTTTATTGTAGTTTGGCTTCTAACACAAACTGTTCAGGGGAGGTGCATGCAGGATACATACAAGATACTTTAGCACTGGAGAAAGTTACCTGAATATGAGTATAGCTGGTTTTTTCTTACAGCAATATGTTATATATATTTATCACATCACATTACACCAGTAAGGAAAGCTTACCAAGGAAAATAATTCTTGATATAGCTTCATTTATTCAGTTTCATCAGAGATTTCAGATTTTCTCTTTTGTAATGAACATGCGCTTTTTATTACCATAGAGGTCAACTCGTGTCTCAATAGTGGGAAAAAAGTAGTAAGTTTCTGATAAAGTAAAATTGAAACAAGCAGAAGTATCACTTCCTGTTCCTATTTTACTTCATGCAGTGGAGATATGTAAATGGAGAAAGATTGTTGAAATGGAATTCAATCACACAAAATTGCATTGAGTGCATTGTGTTCAGTGTTTTAAAAATGAATCATTAGGACTGAAAACCTTATGTCAGTTTTCTTGCTATGTATTAGTAAAACAACAAAACTCCTTCTGAAATTTAGTTTTATGTATATATTTCAATGAATATGTGATGCTTTCTACTTTTGAATTAACCAACCATTGTTTGAAAAATGAAAAATGCTTGCAGTATCAGTGGAGGAATAAGAAATACAATGCAAAAACAAAGGTTGAAGGGATAGATTCTACTGAATAGGTTTAAGAAAAGGCAATTCTTTTTCTTAGTTATTCACATAAGAAGATACCATCATAACATGAAAACAACTGAATAGATAAGAGAACAAAAAAAATTAGAGGTTTTTAACTCTACATTAGTGACCAACCTTTATCAGGGGAATGATAAGATATATCTTTACAAATCACTTTTCTGGTTTCATCATGGTTTAAAACAAAATTGCTTTTTGTAACCTAAGAGTGTTAGGTTACACCTTTCATTGTTAGGTGTATAATTGTAAAATTATTGCAATGCATTTTGTTTCCTGTGTAGTGACAGATAAAGCAGAACATATGTGGCTCCCAGACATCATTAAATGTTTCTTGGTCCCAGATACTCTTAATAACCCTCACCTTCTATAGGCATAGATGAAAGATACCTTCTTTCTCCAGTTCATTTTGGTTTGAAAATGCTACTAAATGTGTCATTGTGTTCTGTCCTTTGTAGCTTCCCCTCTTTCCCTGCTCTTAAGAATCACTGAGACTCAAATGCCCATTTTTTTAGTCTTTGTACAATATTAAAATTCATCAATTTACTGTCAGAACATTAGCATGTAACAGGCATTATTTCAGCAAAGAGACCAAGCACCAAAAGGGGGAAATGCTCACAATTCTTTCTGTCACAGACCAGAGCTCAGACTCAGCTGCCAAGCCAAGGAAGTGTGGTTGCTCAGGGCCATTGTAGCCTTTGGTGCAGTCAGGGCCCTGGGAGAGCCATGCATCAGCCCTATCATGGAGGCCTGAAATTGGCATGTTCCAGCACAATTCCTAATCCAGAAAATCTAGGAATCAGAAGCCTGAGGTCTTATTTTCAACTGCTTAGCCCTGACCACTGTTTTCGAGATATCTCCGTAAAATCCTGATTTTCTGTTGGATGCTTTTGCTGCACCAAATTTCAAGGATGAGGAGGTTAAGAAATTAATGCAAAACTTGAAGGATGGAATTTTTTTTTTTTTTCTACCAGTGGCTCTTTTTCACATACAGTTCTCTCTGGTCTGGGTGACAGTCTGCAACAGAAACACAAAATAGCTCAAAGAAAAAAGCTGGTCTCCGTATGCATGCACTTTAGTTCTGAGATGTGAGAAAAAGATGAGTTGCTTGTTGCTTATATTTTATCAGATTCTTTGGATTTTTCAAAAGCCATCTGTGTACACACACAAAAAAAGTCATGTTGGGGCATGTACAGTAACTATTTGTTGATGGCTTGATGGGGAATGAACAGACTTAGTTGTGACCTGTTTCATCTGTTTAGTCTTAACTTATTTGTGGTTCAAAGAAAAGCAACTGTTGGAAACGAAGTGAGAATATTGTACAATGTGTTGTGTTGATTTTTCTTGTTAAGACTTTAATAACCAAGTGCTCTTCTTTAGCTAAAATGTTGCAGCTCTTTGAAATCTTCACTTGGAGCATGCTGTGTGTCCCTTGGTAATCAGGGTGGAATTAACTGCAGTTTGTAGCTCGACCTGTCTTTGCTCACTGCTTGCGATCATGGTGTGAACAGCAGCTGCCTTTGAGGTTCTTTAGCAGTGTTAAATGGGATATGCTGTGGCATAATAATTAGTTTACAAAATTTGAATTCCTTTTAAAATAGATTCGTTCATTCCCTGCTGGTTAGATTTTATGGAAAGAGCTAGGATTTATCCACTTTTGTCTTCTGATATTGTTTACACTACTGAGCTCACATCCCATCGCATTCTGCCAGTCTCACTGATCCTTCCATATGATGATGTATGTTGCATTATGAGTAGGAAACACGAGAACCTACTGGGTGCTAGATTTTATAGATTTTATTACCTTATAGAATTTTAGTCCTTGGAATTATGATTACTGCATTACTAAATATCTGAAAAGGAATGTCGTATCACACAATTTCAGCGATTCTCCCTAGGGAAATTACACTCCCATCCTACATAATTTGAAACCATTCTGAAAATCTTCTAAGAACTCATAGAAAAATAACACTTTCAAAGGTTTATTTTATCTAGTAAGATGTTTTGATCTAGTTTCTCTCTTGCTATGCCTTTGTAAGGTGTCGTATCTATTCCTTTAGCTGGGATCTAACACTAAGTTTGAGATAATATTGAAATATTATAATGGACTTTAAAAGACTTCATGTAGAGATTGCCATGGCATCACTACCACTGGGTTGTGAGAAGCCATTTGCAATGAAAATGTGTAGAGACTCAGGACTGTGACTGCATCATTGGGGAAAACTGTATGCGGTGTAAGTGTACTAATGGCTGAAGCTGTCTCCTCTGATATTTTGCTTGCAAAGGAGGTAAGAAACTGTTGGACTAATCATTAAAACTGCCAAGAGTTTTAATGATACCACTGACTGGCAGGGAAGGCATGCTTCAGGTTCTTGGATGTAGCAAGAAATATCTTATGTTTCTAAGTCACTGACCTTATTTCAGCTATTATCTGTTAGAAGGCGAACTGGCTTTTGACAGCTTTCTTTCATCTGAGCATAGGATGGCTTGGATTGTAGCAAAGCAAAGGCTTCTTTCTAAGTGACCATTCAGAGTGCCGGCTGAGAAACCTGAAATCCCTTTGTGTAAGCAATGAAAGGATTGTCCAGAGCAGCTCTCTGGACAAAGGCTCTGCCTTTGAAGGAAGCTACATACAGGGAATAGAATCCAAAATGCTGTTTTTCAGATTCAGGGGGCAGGAGAGCAGTCCTTATAAGAATTTTCCTAAAGAACTAAGCACAGTACAAGGATGTAGGGCAAACTGCACAGACAGGAAACTTCTCTTTGTTTCTAAATGTTTAGAGAGCAATAGCTCAAAGAAACCTCAGTTAAAAGCAGAACAACACCATTTTTGATACTCATGAGTGGTCTCAAAACTTAAGATCCAAATTAGACATGTCAGATGCTTGGGTTCATACTCTGGGTATTGTGAGCTTGGAGAGTTTAAGTAGCTCACAGGGCATATTGAGTATGTGTCTGCTCTCTAAAGGAGAGATTGGTCGTTGAGAGGGGTAACATTTGGGATGTAAATTTATTGTGAAGTGGCACAAGTTTTGCTTTCTAGGCCTGCAACAGTGATTAAAAACTGTGACTCTTCCTTATTTTGATGAATTAGTTGTGTCTCTCTGGTTTTATATACATGTATCTTTCTGTATGCATCTTTCTTCAGTATTAATTTAAAAAATATATGTTAAACCAACCCACAATTTCAAGGTCAAGCCCTTAAATGTTAGGAAGCTTGTTAGGCCAAGTTCTATAGGAAAGCTTGATTTATCATGAGTGCATATATTATGATATATATGACATACTATACACTTGCCAAGCATAGATTTTTAGTAATATTATCATGAGGTTTTTGGGTTTGTTTTCTTTTTTCCACAGAGCCATTTAATCATTTTAGTGATAAAAAAAAAAAGAAAAAAAGAAAAATAAAATGCAGAAAAGAGATAGACAATGGGACTGAGGCCTGATGGTAGAAGGAGGAACATAGAAAGGAATATGCAGATTGAAAAGAAATGAAAAAATATAGCTGGTGATAAAGGTAGCTTTTATTTCTACTAGATAATACTGAATAACGATATGTTATAAACAACTGGAAAGTTTTATTAGTAAAGTTAATTTAATTTTTACTTCTTGGTTCTGAGTGAAATCGACAAGCATAGGAAGTTGTTGCTGAAAATCATAACTTTCCTAATTAACATCAGTTAGAACAATCATTACCCTCTGGATTAAATCCCTATGCTGAGAAAGAGAGAAATTCAGAAGAGATCATTAGCAAAAAAGAGTTAACCATGTACCTCTGATGAGCTTTAGTAACCGATCCCTAGAGCTATGAAGGTCTATTATCACATCTACAAGGAGATAGAATAGAATCCCTCTGCCCACCATTATTCTTATTCTAAATGGGTTTACAAATACACTGATTAGCTGCCCCAATTTTATTTCTGCATGTTATAGTCTGTGATCTGCTTTGGTTGCAAAACTGTAACTCCTATTGATGTCAACAATAGTGGTATTAAAGTACAAACATCTGCATTGTGATATGCTCACTATTAAAATAATAATAATCTTCCAACAGATTAAGCCAAGAAACTGCCCTTTCACAAAAGGAAAAGTACAAAAGCCCTGATTGCTAGCTGCTCTGGAGAAACAGAGCTTCTGTAATATATTCTCATCAAACAAGGACCACAGCAAAATCAAAGCCTAAATATTTTGGTTTGTAGAATTGGACTAGAGAGTCTCAAGACACAAATATCAACAGTAATATTACACACCTCATTGCTTATTTCATTCAAGTTTGGCACAAGATAATGCATATTGTACATTAATTGAATTGATGGCTGGCTTGAAAACCTGGTGAAATTTTATCCAATATATTTTTATTGCCACTCAGTGATGGGGAAATTTTTTTTTTAAATAACTTTAGTGGGCCATATAACCTAAAAATATCTGAATGGACCAAGTGTGACCTTGTTAGCAGCACTGAAATTGTTTAATTTTGCATCTGCACTTTCCTAAAGCTGCATCTACTGGAGTAGATGGGTAAGTGTGTGCAGTTTTAGTAGTTGCAGCTCTGGTGCCCAAGTGCTCCTGTTAACATGGGGTCCAAAATGGTTCTAAATGCTAGGATATATTTCCAAGCATATTTTTTTGTTTGTTTTTATAGTCCCCTCTTAGATGTGTAATATCAGAACTAGACTGCTACCAGTGCTCCAGACAAATTGCTTAAGATCAAAGGGAGAGTGTCTTTACTTCACTGCAGTGTTGACTGCAGGTAAGAGCTCCTTAATATTTTACTGTTTTATTTATCTTTGTAGGCTTGTTTTTGTATCATACACTCACTGTTAAAACGGCATGGGCCCTACTCACACCACCCAAGAAATTTCCTATTATATTGAAAATAACTACTGACTAGATCATGAAACCTGAACAAAGGAAAATTATTTAAGATTGTAAAACAAACACAACAAACTGCTAGTAAACTATTTTTCCCAAGCTAAGGACCTAAAAAAAAAAATAGTTTTGTAAGCAGTTTTGTCTCTCTTCATATTGTATTTTCTTTGAGTATTATTGAAGTGCACAGATACCATTAAAAGTTCACTTGCTATTGGAGCAGGTAAGACTCTTGAACTGAGATTTGCAGGAACTTGTCACAGTTTCTGCTTGAGGAAATTGTTATGTATTGATAAGTGATGGCTTCTCATGGTAGACTCTGGTGAATAAATGATCTGCTCTTTCAAACTGCTTTGATGTTTGAATATCTTGGAAAGCACTTAAGTAGAACGGTAGCACACCCAGTGTTTTTATCTTAGACAGACCACTTCTTTAAAAAAGACCCATGTCAGTCATTTCACTTCAGAAGCCTATTCTCCCTTGCAATTTCACTTGAGAATATGTTAGTGCTGCTGTTCCTCAGGGTTTGTTGCACCCGACCTTGGCAGTCATGGGTGCACAGTAACCCAGGGATGATCAGTCTCACACAGTAAACATCAGTGGCACACTGCTCACAGAGCAGGGCAGCCTCTGAGCACCGTGGAAATAACAATTCCTACTGATGATTGCTGGATTTCATAACCACAGAAAAGCAGGAAAATTATTCATAATGAAAACCCCAGGCAAATTGTTGAGGAGTATTGTAGAAGAAATAATCAGCTATGTATTATGTCACAGAGTCAGAAAACTTGTGGTGGTGGAAATGATCAAGACAGGGTCTGTTATTACCATTTTCCATGATGAGTCCAGGGAATCAGGTAGAATGTTGTAGCACCTAGAGAATGCATCGCTGTGTCTTCGTAAAGTTCGACTTCTTGGTGATCTAAATATTGTTATCTTTGTGATACTAACAACAAATGGCAATAAAAATGATACAGTTTAAAAGTCTTGAATGTGAATGTCTAAACTTTCCAAATGAAATGGAATAAATTACACTGAATAGACATCCTGAAGATTTTTGAAACTGAAGTGTGTACCTAAAGAAATACTTTTAATAGTAACCCTTTTTTTAAAAAAACATACACCTGTTTTTAAAAAGTAAGCTTTAGGATACAGTTCTTAAAGGTTCCATCTTGTTTTTCAGTATGTTTCAGTGAAATATTGCTTTACTTTGTGTAAAAGGTATGGTCCACAATGTTTTGGTAAACAGCACCAGTGCTATCAGTCAGTAGTCACTAGTAATTTTAGTCACAGAGAAAAAAGCATACTTTGGAAAAGATTGTAATGCTGCAATAACTTCATGTTGGGAAAATAATTTTTATTGAAAATGAGAGAATTTTCTTAGACTAAATAGAACTGACCTGAATATTTCTTCCTACTCAAACCAGAACCAAACCCCTGAAATTTGCACACACTCAGAGAAATTCTGGTAAAAATATTCTAAGTTTTTTGGTATGGTTGGTTCTGTAATTCCAAAACGTGGAAGAAGAACTGAATTTACCAAAATGCTACAGCAGGGCAAGATCTAATGATGTTTCCGTCTGGACTGTGAGCAGGAAAGACTGAGTATATTGTGAACTTGCCTTCTGGAAGCTGGCGCTGCCTTGTTCCCTAGAGTGCTGTAAGAATGGTTTAAAGTGAAGGCTCTGACACTTTCATGGGGCAATATTTCACAGGTCAGTAAATATCACTGCCAAAATTCTTTTGTGATATTCAACATAAATAGTCTGTTGTTTTGGCTTTATCTGCATCAAATCATTGAAAAAGAGAAAAGGATGAAAATGAAAATGCAAAAAAAAAACCAAAACAAAAAAAAACCCCAAAAAAACCCAAACAAACAAAAAAAAAAAGAAACCAACTCAAAGGAGGAAGAAAAAAAGAAAGTGAAATATGCAGAGATGTGTTTCATTTGGCTAGTTTTGATAAAACTTGTTATTTTGAACTGTGTAAAAAATAATAGAATTTACAAAACATCAGAAGAATAAGAGAGAAAATAAAAGAATCATTGAATATAAGGCGGGACATGCATGGAGCAATTTGCTGAGCTTCATTTTCTTCTGCACTGCATTGAAAAAAAGAAAGAGGTAAAATGGAGAGATCAGAGAGATTTTCAGCTATGCCACAATTGCTAAGTACCTCAGTGTGTTTCTTTCCCCAATGTCTTTTTTATCCAATAAAATCCTCATTTTTCTTCCTAACAAAATTTTCCTTTGAGCCTTTCTCCTACCTTCATTAAACCTCAACTACTCTTGCACTCTTTTTGAGAGGGTTTTGCCAGTGGCTTTTACTTTTTTGCAATATTGTATTGAAATCAAGTTTTTGCCAGGTTGCTGGCTAGAAAGACTGAAGGGAAATATTTATCTTTTCTCCTCCCTTCCCATACCTTAGCTTTCTTTTAGAGAAGCCAGATCCATCTGACCTGGAAACTGGTGAAATACACAGGGGTTAGTTCACCCAACGACCAAAATCTGAAAATGCTAGTGTGTGTTTATATGTAACCTTTGAATGATATTAAGGAACAGTGGAAATAAAAAGAATCCCGATATTCAGTATTAGAAGTCTGTTCTAATTAATGTGAGAGAGATTCTTCTATCTCTTGGAATTGTATGACTCTTGTTTTTTGAGGATTTCAACCACAAAGAACTGTGAATAATCCCATAGTTATGGCACTAGAAATTGGACTGACATCCAATTTGTAGTGCTTGCTTGTAATGTTGTCCATATCAGGTGAAATGTTCAGGACAAGTGTTTCTACCTGGAGTTTTGCAGGATGAAGTTGCAGTTTGCATGCTTATGCACTGTCTGCCTGTCCCTCTGCTGGCACTGCCATCCCAGCTCAGTGACTGCAGAGGAACCTTCATGTCATAACCAAATAGGCAGAATACAAAGCTGCCTGTCTCCTCTCTCCTTCCACAAAGGGAAGATAGACAGAAAAAAATCACATCATGTTGATTATTGGTGTGCACTCTGGAGCTGTGGTGTCATTTAGTGTCTCCTTTCAGTGAATATTTCTCAATGGTTGAGATTGAAGTATTCCAAATGAGCATTTTATTTAGTTCTAATGAGGCTGCTTCAGAATGTTAATTTCCCATTCACTGGACCCTTCAAAGAGCTCAGCATGGCTGCAGAGTACTGAAGACATACCTCAAGCTGCTGCAAAATTAACTTAGGAATTATAAAAGCAGTAAGTGCATGATTAGTATTTTTCTTAATACATAAAAGAAAGAGACGTGTAATTGGCAGTTTAACAAGCTGGCTGCAGCAAATTAAAACTTAATGTGATTATGAAATGACAATTACTGTTAGTAATTAATTGGTATCACCTTTCTGTAGCCCCGTTCAGTACTCTTTGTGCAAAGCTTATATCAGTGAGAGAATAATTAGGTAATTAGATGAAAAATTGGGAGAGTGTGAGCTTACAAAATGCTGTAAAATTTCTCTTTCTATTCCACGGGATCTGTATAATTTGAGATTGTTAGAAGCAGTACTTGCACCCCATAAATATTCATCCAAAAGGACTAAAGAGCTTTGAAACTGCACAACATTGCAGATACTTCTGTATCTCTAATTAAAATGAACTGCATTTGTACCAAACTGGGAAAGATTGGTAAGAGAGTATCCCTAAATTGCAGTTCTTAGTGAAGAGTGGTGCAGATAGCAGTGTAAACACTTAAAATCACAGAAATGTATTTCTGGCCTGCAATGGAGAGGAAACTACTGAAGCTGACATGATGTCTTTCCTGACTTTTATTTACTATTAGTAGTCAGAAACAGTTTTTACATGTCATGTGCAGCATTTCTGGCAGAGAATTTCTCTGCTAGAAGTAGATTATTGTGGTGGGACAATGTCTTGTGTCAAGACAAGTGTAATATCTTGAATAATCTTTGTTCTTTGGAATCTCAAACCCCACATGATTTAGACTTTTATGTCATGGTTTTACCCCTGGTGGCAACCAAGCCCCATGCAGCCCCATGCACCCACCGTGGGGTGGGGGAGAGAACCAGAAAAGCAAAAGTGAGAAAACTGGTGGGTTGAAGCAAAGACAGTAAAGTTTAGGAGGTAAAGCAAGAGCTGCATATGCAAGCAAAGGAAATTGATGAGTTAATTCCCAGTTTCCTGTGTGCAGGCAGGTGTTCAGCCATGCCCAGGAGAGCAGGGCTCCACAAGGTGCAGTGCTCACTGAGGAAAACAAACACCATCACTTCAAACAACCCACCCTTCCCTCTTCTTCTCCCAGCTCTATATGCTGAGAATGTTACCACATGGTCTGTGGTCAGGATCCCTTTGGTCAGCTGGGATCAGCAGTCCCAGCTCTTTCCCCTCCCAACTCTTTGTGCACCCAAAGCCTGCTCACTGGTGAGGGAGTGAGAAGCAGAAAAGCCCTTTACCCTGTGTCAGCAATGCTCAGCAGTGACAAAACACACCCCTGTGTTCTCAGCAAGGTTTCTAGCACATACAGACCCATACCAGATACTGTGAAGAAAATTAACTCTACCCCAACCAAAACCAGCACAGGAAGCAAAAAGTCAAATGTGACCTACACCACCTTCTGCCTTTTCCCTGTACAGGTCTGAGACACCGTGATTTGAACTAATTTGCCAGAGACCAGACAGCAGTTTACTTCCCTAAAATGAGTTTCAGATTCCTTTTCATCATCTGTCTGACAGAATCTAAACAAAGTTCCATCCAGCAGATCAACTTTCCTGTGCTCACTATATGTTACAGATAGGCAAGGAATAGAGCAGCTGTATGGGCTACCTCAGGAGCACCTGTGTGCTGTAATTAAAAGGTCAGAGGCTTATTTCCCATTTCTGATCTACTGACCCTCCCACAAAACTCCAGTGCAGTTCTCATCCATCTTGAAGAATCCCCTGAAGGAGGCACAGTTCCTTACAGTATCAGCAAGAAACCACAAGCACCAGCAGCAGCACAAGGAAAAGGATTAAAACTGCTTCCAGCCACCTCCAGTGCAGCTTTTGTAAAGACACCAGGGATCTCCAAAAGTAGAGTCATACACTGCAGGCTGAGCAGCTTTTCCCTTTAATTGCTGTATAAACATATGTCAGCATGTGTGGGAAGTGTTTCAGGTAGGGAGACTGCAAATGGGCACAGAGGTTCACATGAAGTGGGTAATGCTGCTAACTCCAAATATTAAAATAACTGAAGTAGACTCTCGTTCATTAGTTCTTAAAAACAGAACAAAATTTCAATACTTTTTCCCTGCCATATCATGGGCAAGCAGGTTATATTTTCTTTTCTTGTTTCTTCTTTTAATATCAAAGTTTGGATTCTGAAATATTGATTTACCTTCAGAATCTAGGGCTCTGAGTAAGGTATAGAAAATTCAGCATCTGGAATTGTTATGACTGTTATGACCCCAACCAGCAACTTAGCACCACACAGCAGATTGCTCATTCCTAACACTTTACACAACTAAAAAAAGTATCATTATCTGTCTGGACAAAGATATTTTTGGAGTTGATAAAGAAAGTAATAGGTAGAGCTGTTACTACAGGAAAACAGTGCTGAAATGCCATAAGCTACAAATAAAGAAATAAAAATAACGATTTTTAGTTAAGATCCCACAAAGAACTTACCTATAACCATGGCTATTTACCAGCAGTCTTCTTATTTAATAATAATAAGGGAAGCAGAAATGTGATAGAAAATTTTCAAAATGAACAATTTCTATGAGCACATGATCCAGGTCTTCCATGTTGCACAGATCAATACAAACATTGGGGATGGAGAAAGAAGAATGTAGGCCTGATAAATTACTCTCTCCTTCATGCACAGGGTGCTAATAATTCTGCTTTCTGGTGCTCAGGTGATTCAACAAAAATAATTTATCCATGTGCTCCATTAGTTTCCAACAAATTACACTAAGAACTTCCCTTTTGTTATTTCTGCATACCAAGAGAAAACTTCTCAGTATCCACAGCTTAATCAAAACAAATGAAGTTTTGAATTATTTTGAAATAGAACTTTTCATTCTGTCGAAAGATAGATATTTTTCTTATGAGAACTGATTAGAAGTTGACAATCTAAGTTTGGTTCATGTAGGCACTGGGCTACAGTTTGGGCAATTCTTTTGGGAGAAACTGATTAAAACCACTTCAAAATATGGTTAGGGAATTTTTTGACATTTACTTGGAGATATTCTGTGCAGGATTTCTCCATGAAACAGCATTCACCTCCTGAATTCCCTTTCAACCTGAATTATCCTATAATTATAGATTATTTATCTTATTACTTCATTTTATATATACATCTTTTGCTCTAAATAAAGGCAAGTGAAACCTTGTTTAAAACTGCACTGCCATGGTTGAAACTTTTCAATAGGTGCTTCTGGAAAAAGAGTAGGTGCTTGTGAAAAAAGAAAAACCAGAGAGACAAACAAGGACATAAACTAAACAGGACTTTTATGTTCCAAAGACAACACTAAGGAGAGGGCTTTTAAATACAGTTTGCAATGGGACTTAGCAGGAACTTTAGTGTGTATTTGTTGATTTGTAGTGTCTGCTGCATATTAGGTTTGCTTACATACAGGGTGTATGGAAGGTGTGCAATGACGTACTTATGGCTGTGTAGTCAAACAGCAGCTCCGAGCTAATTGTCAACTGAGATGATAGTTTGGGAAAAGAGGCAGTGACAAGGGCCAGTTAATTATGATTTGTACAGCAGAAGGCTCTCTCAGGGAGGCACTGATCAGGAAGTGAAATTCATAGCCTTGAAACAAAGATTCAGAAAGGCATGTCGGACTGCAGTCTTACTCCAATAAGTTCTTGTCAAGAGCTACCATTCCAGTTTGTTTTGGAAACCTCCTATGTGTGATTCCTTCCCCATCCACTATGCCTTTATGCCTTCTACCCCTGACAGACAGCCTAGGTACAGCTGTCACCAAAACCCAACTGATTGTTTGTACAGAGTTGTCTAAAGCACCTATAAAGCTGGTATAAAATGTTGAGTAAATCACTTCTGAGATTTGTAGCACATCTTGCTTCTTTCTGAGTTTCATTTGGAAAGCATAAACTGTCTTCAACAAAATTTGACATGTGAAATCTTCTGATTTTTGCAGAATGAGTGGTGACAGCCAGAACATAACACATCTCTCGGAGTTCAAAGTATCTGCACTACAATTAATTACTTACTGTGCTGTTCATTTTGCACGAAGTTCATCTCAGTAATTGAATCCATCACTGGGGGAGACAAAGATGTAACTTGCTGCTGCTGACTGTATTTGGTTGTGTCTAGTCTGCAAAACTGAGTCTGTCACTTTTAATCTGGTTTGGTTTATTTGGCACAGAGCTTTCCCTTCACTATCTGCTTTTCTCAGCAAGGGAGCACCATGTTTTTCATTATGTTCTTCAAAGAATTCAATTCAAAGGTCTTCTTGTTGTTCATCAGTTCCATTGCCTTTCAAAATATTTCCCTTACCAGGGTTCAGAGGGAGATTTCTAATGGTTATCAATCTGGGACTTAATTGGCTCTTTATTTTAGAATGCATCTCATATTACATGAATAACAAAAGGATATTTACACTTGCATAGTACTTATCATGCTAGAGGAGCCTTTGTCGTGTTAGTAGAGGTAGGACAATGACTTGACCAAAGCAAAGACATAATCAAAGATATGACTCTTGCAAAAAAAAAAAAAAAA